>JALIZH010032183.1:0-28284 GCA_030522465.1 Rhipicephalus appendiculatus
GGACAACAGAGGGAGAGAGCTGTTGGACTCTATCGCTGAGACAGGTCTCTTGATCATAAACACTGGATCCCGAACTTACGTCCGTCGCGGTGTTAAACGCAGTGCGATCGATCTCTCGATTGTGAGTGAACAGTGCCGATACCAGTGGAGGAGGGAGGCGGATACATGGGGCTCTGACCACTACCCCCTCCACCTGGAACCGCTTGATCTGCGCCGCGCTGACACTCGCACCTACACCGTGACGGATTGGCCTCGTTTTCGGCAACTTTCGGCTGCTTCCCCACCTCCTGGTGTTGCCTTCTTCGCTCACCTCTCCCGCTGCATGGAGGCGGCCTCGCGCAAGTGTGTGGTGCCAGTGGGAACTCCAGTTCCTGACATTAAATTACTCAATCTTAGAGCGATTCGACGCAGGCACCAGCGCCGTGCGACGAAGAGTGACCGCAGGGAACACTGGACTGTTTATAACCGTCTCGACGCTGTGTGCCGCCGACATGCTCGGCAAAGAAGAGACAAGTCATAGGGCAGTCTCTGCGTCACGCTCGACGACCCGCGAAAAACAGCTAAGGCTTGGAGGATTTTTGGAGCCATCCTGTGCCCTGCAGAGTCCTGTTTTCCAGCCCTGGCCATCGCTGTTGCGCGCGGCCTGTCTTACCAGCAACTAGCTGAACTGCTGGCTGACTCACTATGCCACAGTGCTCCCGATGGCGTCCCTGAGGCCCCTCAATTACCGCAGCACCACCGACGGGAATTGTTCAGGCCTCGCCGCTTCTTCCTCACCATTGGGATGCGCGAACAGGTGAGCGCATTGTGCAACGAGGACTTCACCCTTGGCGAGCTGCGCGCGGCGCTGACGTCGCGCAAACGACGCTCGGCACCCGGCGCCGACGGCGTGACATATCAGCTGCTACGGAACCTGGACGAATCCCAGCTCCCAGTGCTATTGGCCGCGTACAACGAGGTTTGGCGCACGGGAATTGTGCCGCAAGAGTGGCGCGAAGCCGTCGTGATTCCCGTGCTCAAAAAGGGCAAACCCGCTGCGGAGCCGGCGTCCTATCGCCCTGTTTCGCTTACCTCTGCAGCGGGCAAACTCTACGAGGCCATGGCGCTGCGGAGACTGGAGTGGATTGCCGAGGCCCTTGATGTGTTCTCGCCGGCGCAGACCGGATTCCGACGCTCACGCGCCACCGCCGACGCTCTCGCCGATGTCATCGCGACGCTGGAGGAGGCGGGACAGAATGGAGAAGCCGGCTACCTCGTCCTACTCGACGTTAAGGCGGCATTCGACTCCCTGCCACACCCCACGATCTTGGACGCGGTGCGCGCCTCTCGGAGTGTCTGGATACCTCTTCGCGTACATCGCCGCCTTTCTCAGCGGCAGAACTATGCGTGTGCGCGTTGGGGGGAGTCCTCAGTGACCCGCGTCCAGTGAGTGTTGGTGTTCCGCAGGGCAGTGTTTTAAGCCCATTCCTGTTTAACCTCGCCCTCGCGGACATTGATGACTACATCCCTCGTGCCCTCCCCCAGTGATGTGCGCGTCTCCACTTACGCGGATGACATTGCGGTTTTTGCGACGGGACCCTTAACCAGTGGCCGACGTACCCGCTCGAGCGTACAAACCGTCCTCGACGCCATCGACGCGTACATCGCCGGGAAAGGGATGCGACTCTCTCCAGCAAAAACGGAGGCAATGCTGATCCACCCCAGCTATGGCGCCCGGCGCTCCACAGCTAAGTTCACACTACAGGGAACCCCCCATTCCTTGGAAGAGGCGGGTGACTTACCTGGGACTTCAGCTCGACCACCGCCTGAGATGGAGCCCTGCAGTGAAGGCCCAGCTCAAAAACGCACGCCGTGCCATCTCGGCCGCTCGTGCGTTACTCGCGCGCGGCAACGGATGCACACCGAGCCTCGCCTTACGCCTTTTTCAATGGCCTGGCGGCGGCCCGAATCCTTTACGGCCTCCCACTCGCCGCCTTGTCTCGCAAGGACTGGGAATCGCTGGACGCCGTGCATCGCACTGCAATTCGACAGTTCTATAGCCTTCCCCGCTCCTCTCAAGTTGGCCCCACACTCGCAGAGGCAGGCGACATGCCTCTGTCACTGAGGGTTGACATGCGAGCACTCAACCACATTGAGCGCATGAAACGCTCGCGACATGGACAGCAATTGGCTTTCCGGCTGGCGTCACTCCCGCACTCGCGGATGGGGCAATGCGCCGCTGTATTCAGTGCTCTTGTGCCGACTTTGCCGGACGCCAACGACTACAGTGCCCCACCCTCCCGACATCGTCCTCTAAACATCCGGACAAGGATCCCGGGAATAGGAGGCAAGCGAACGACGCCAGTGTGCGCGCTCAGGCACGAAACCGCGGCCACTTTTGACGGGGTACTTGCCGGGCGACTACACATTTACACCGACGGCTCAGTGCTGCAAGATGGTTGTGCCGCGGCCGCGTGTGTTGTGCCCCTCGCTCCAGCTTCAAAGCCAGTGTCGCCTGGCCTGTGAGGCATCCTCTACAATTGCGGAACTGGCAGCTCTTGACCTCGCGGCCAGCGCCCTACTCGAGCTCCGTGTTCCATCGGCTGCCGTCCTCTCGGACTCACGCAGCGCGCTCCAGTTGCTCGCGAGGGTCTCCCGAAGACCTCCGATTGCCACCCACATCGCGCAGAAGTTCGAGGCGGCGCAGGACCTCGGGTGCGACATTGTGCTGCAGTGGATTCCGGCACACACGGGGATACCTGGCAACGAGGTGGCCGACGCCCTAGCTAAGGAGGCACATTCGGCCGAGACCCCTCTCACGTCCACGGTGAGCGCCTTCGACGTAGCGCGACTACGAACACGTCGCCACGTCACTTCCCGCCACCCGGACGCGCGAGTTGCGATCGGCCGGCCACCACGCCCCTTCCGAAAACTGGATTTTCGCGACGGGCGCGCGCCCTCCTCCTCCGCCTACGCATCGGCTGCTTCCGAACAGCCGAGAGGACTCGCCGACTCACGGGGGAGAGAGACCCACTCTGCAGCCACTGCTCGCAAACGGAGACCCTCGAACACATTCTGATAGACTGTGCCGAGTACTCTGTGGCGCGGGGTGCTCTGTTTGATGTCTACAAACAACGTGGTCTCCCCACTACCAGCGTCGGTGAGCTTCTCTATCCGAGTGCGCATGCGTGCGACGTCAGGCGGCTCCACTGTGCGGTCATCACATTCCTGGAGACGTGCGATCTACTGGAGCGCCTCTGACTTTGGAGTGTTTTTTTTTTTCTTTCTCTTTTTTTCCCTAACACCACCACACAGAGGACAACAGAACTCCACATCGTGAGTTCATCGTCCTTTATTTCTCTGAGCCGTAGCTAAGTGCTTCGGCGAGTGACTTGAGCGCTCAATCCCCCCCCCAAGGTCCAGTTGATGTACTCCGTTCTGCGGTGTTCCTTCTTCTCCCGGCCTTCCTGGCGGCATTCGTGGCGGCTGCGTTTGCATCGCGTGAGGGCTGTCTCCTAGCGCGGATCACGAAATTTACAGTTTTTTTTTCCTCTTCCTATCCTGTACCTCTACACTATCCCTTTTATTCCCCACACCCCATCCCTGTGCCGCCTTGTTGAGGTGTCCTCGTAAGGAGAGACAGTTACGAGGCGGTCACTTATCTCTTCTTTTCCTTTTTATTTTATTAATAACCACTGAGAGACGAAAGTTGCGGCGGCCGGTGGGTTGGTAGGCAGGGAGGGAGGCGTGGCAACCGGAGTGGATGGAGTCGAGTCCTGCGAGGTCATCTTGAAATCCGCGAGCGAGCGCCCGCTGCGGAGTTCCGTGGCGAGGACGGGGATCGCACAGCTCCACGAAATATGTTACGGGAAAGACAGACTCCGGGGACACAGACTTGAGGGAACGCGCATATATATTTACAGCTGGTTAGGCGAGCGCTGCCAATCGAAGAGCTCGCGCCAGTCTATCCTTTTGTCGTCCTTCTCTTCGTGTTGTTGATGCCACTGGTACGTAGCAATATAATGTGAAGCAGTCATCAAGGAGCAAATCATGCTGTACATAACATGCATTTCATGATTTACATGTTATGACGTGTCATTTACGTTCGTCATACAGTCACGTCGCGCAATGCCAATTTTGGTGTATATCAAGCTAGTGAACTGGACGCAAGCACACCATGAGCGTGACATGTAATTGACATTGTAGATGACATGCATGCCAAGATTTTCATGTTACCACATGACACTTATGTTCGCTATACAGTCACGTTCCTCAATACCAGTTTTGGTGTATATCAAGCTTGCTAAACGGCCGTGAACGCGCCATGAGCAGGGCATGGCAGTCGTGTTGCACATGAGATGTCATGATTTCTCTATTACTACTTCTCATTTATGTTCCTCATGCAGTCACGTCAAGCAATACCAAATTTGGTGTATATCAAGCTACCGAAACGGCCACGAGCGTGCCATGCAATCATGTTGCAAATTACATGTCATGATTTCCATATTACCACTTATCCTTTATGTTCTTCATACAGTCACGTCCCGCAACACCAAATTTGGTGTATATCAAGCTAGAGAAACGGCGACGAGAGTGCCATGAGCGCGGCATGCAAGTCCTGTTACGCATGACATGTCAGGATTTCCATATTACCACTTGTAAGTTATGTTCGTCAAAACGTCACCTCATGCAATACCAAATTTGGTGTGTATAAAGCTAGCTAAACGGCCGCGATCGTGCCATGAGCGTGGCATGCAAGTCATGTCGCACATGACATGTCATGATTTCTATATTAAGACTTGTCATTTATGTTCGTCAAACCATCACGTCACGCAATACCAAATTTGGTGTATATCAAGCTAGCGAAACGGCTACAAGAGTGCCATGAGCGTGGCCTGCAAGTCATGTTGCACATGACATGTCATGATTTCCATATTACCACTTGCCATTTATGCTCGTCATACAGTCACGTCACTCAATACGAAACTTGGTGTATGTCAAGCTAGCGAAACGGCCACGAGAGTGCCATGAGCGTGACATGCAAGTCATGTTGCACATTACATGTCATGATTTCCATATTACTAATTGTCATTTATGCTCGTCATACAATCACGTCTCTCAATACCAAATATGGTGTATATAAAGCTAGCGAAGCGGCCACGGGAGTACCAGGAGCGTAGCATGCAAGTCATGTTGCACATGACATATCATGTTTTCCATATTACCACTTGTTATTTATGCTCGTCATACAGTCACCTCACTCAGTACCAAATTTGGTGTATATCAAACTAGCGAAACGGCCGCGAGCGTGCCATGAGCGTGGCATGCAAGTAATGTTGCACATGACATGTCATGATTTCCATATGACCACTTGGCATTTATGTCCGTCATACAGTCAGGTCAGGCAATACCAAATTTGGTCTATATCAAGCTAGCGAAACGGCCTCCAGCGCACCATAAGCGTGGCATGTAAATCATGTTGTATATGACATGCATGTCATGATTTTCATATCACCAACTGTCATTTATGTTGGTCATGGACAAATGTCTCATCGTACCAATTTTTGCATATATCAAATTAAGAAAATGGCCTTATGAACACTGTCGCCGTGGCGTGTAGACCATACTTTTCATGACTAGTTAATCATGATTTTCATGATATGACCACTCAGTCATGTTCATCATAGAGTCATGTTATGCCATACTAATTTTGGTATAAATCCCATTAACGATACGGCCAGGAGAGCACAAAGCAGTAGGCGGCTAGATAGATAGATAGATAGATAGATAGATAGATAGATAGATAGATAGATAGATAGATAGATAGATAGATAGATAGATAGATAGATAGATAGATAGATAGATAGATAGATACCCTGAAAGTTGCCGAAGTTCGTTAAGAAATGCTTCGCATTTAAAAACTGAAATTCTTGTGAGAAATGAACGAGGTTCGAATGCCTCGCAGACATATGACACCACACGGTGCTGAACTGCTTCTCGTTGTTCCTCAGCATATGCGACCATCTATTCTCTCGCAACTGCACGATGCTCCCACCGCTGGCCACTTGGGTGTTTACGGAACTTACGATCGTGTGCGCAGACGTTTCTTCTGGCCTGGCCTATACCGCTCTGTTCGGCGCTACGTCGCTTCCTGCGAGCTCTGCCAACGCCGCAAAAGCCCCCCTCTCTCTCCCGCCGGGTACCTTCAGCCTATAGCTATCCCCAGCGAACCATTCTTTTGTGTCGGCCTGGACCTCCTTGGCCCTTTCCCGACGTCGTCTGCGGGTAACAAGTGGGTGGCCGTAACGACTGATTATGCCACACGTTATGCCATTACGCGAGCCCTCCCTACCAGCTGGGCAACCGATGTCGCTGAATTTCTCCTCCATCAAGTCATCTTACACCATGGCGCTCCTCGTCAGCTGCTGACTGATCGAGGTCGCTGTTTCCTATCGAAAGTTGTCGACGACCTTCTCCGCTCTTGTTCGACGTCCCACAAGTTCAGCACCGCTTACCATCCTCAGACAAACGGACTTACTGAGCGCCTTAACCGTACACTCACGGACATGTTATCCATGTACGTGTCTGAGGACCACCGGGATTGTGACTGCACCTTACCGTTCGTAACGTTTGCCTATAATTCGTCGCGTCACGACGTCACTGGTTATTCTCCGTTTTATCTGCTGTATGGCCGCGACCCGCTCTTGCCTCTCGACTCACTACTTCCTTCTGAGGCAAACTCAACCACATTCTATGCTCACGACGCCATCGTTCGCGCGGCGATGGCGCGTCGCGTTGCCCGCGATCGACTCCTGGCGTCTCAGGCCAACCAAAAGCGCCAGTACGACGGTCACCACCGGGACGTGCGTTTCAGCCCTGGTTCCCTGGTCTTGCTCTGGCTGCCTTCGCGTCGCATTGGCCTGAGTGAAAAACTGCTGCCGCGCTACGTTGGGCCTTACCGAGTTCTTCGCCAAGTAACCGAAGTCACATATGAGATCTCGCCAATAACCCCCCAAGGCTTCGTCCGTCTCACCAGCTACTGAGACTGTGCCTGTTTCGCGACTAAAGCCCTACATCACGTACACCGATCCGATGCACCGGGACGGTGCGCCAGCCGCCGGGAGTTAATGTCACGTAGGTGTTTGTGCCACTGTGGACTAGAGGACGCTACTAGCCGAAGAAGAAGATAACGTGTCACGGGCGTAAATCGAGGGTGTTGCACTTGTCATAGGGCGTCAACGCTACACCTCTTACGTGTTGTAAATATACTGTAAATACTGCAACTCTGCACGTAACAATATAATTGCTATCGCAATAAAAGAAGCTTGGGATCAGTTTTCATGAATTTCCGGGAAATGAGACGTATCGGCAGGCATGGCTGAAGGCTATATCAAGAAAGGATTTCGTTCCGAATGAAAATTCTAACACCAGTTTAGTCTGCAGTCTGCACTTTGTCGATTCTGATTTCTCTAGTTCCACAATTAAGCGGCGACGCCTCAAGCCAAATGCTGTGCCTAGCGTTTTTAGCGAATACCCACGCTACATGCAGCCTACTCCGCCTAAGAAAAGGCGTAAATTAGAGCGACAGTTTTCAATCTCTCATCAGAAAACCCCGACATCAACCACGGCATCAAAAGAAGGACGCGAGGAAAATGCCGCTGAAGATTTCCGCAGTGAAGATATTTGCGCATCACTTGTTTCTACAAACATCCTGGCAAGTCATCCATCAACCCCGACGCGGCCATGTCCATCCCCGATGAGCCCCGGGCGTCATCACGCCCAGCCTCATCATCGTTCTCTTTTTTTCTTCTCCTTCTCTAGCGCCCCCCATACTATACAGCCCGCAAATTTCGAAAAGTTTCTAGCACATGCGGATCTCTTGCAGAGGCACCGCTTTTCAAAGTGCTCTAATAAAGGCAGCGCAAATCTACAAAAAAAAAAGCCCATTTGAGAATCGATAGGCCCCGGCATTGACTTGGCCTCTCGTACACCTTGACCAGACATTTCCAAATCAGCGCGAGGTTAATAAAAGCGCAAAACCATTTTTTTCCTCGCCACATGCAAGCTGCGCCAACAGCGCGGCAGCTTTTCCGATCCCAAGTAAGTGCACCGCGGTGCGGAGAAAAGAGCGGGCCACGCCCACCTCGGGAAATACGCTCTCTCCGTGCGATTGGGACGGCCGGAGAAAAGCCCGCCGCGCGCCCGCCATCTCGGAGGGCATGATCAACCACGGCTGGTTGTTTTTCTCGGCACTAGGATGACGCGAAAAGAGGCTGTGGTTGCTCCCGATCACGCATAAAGGCGCTGAAAGCAGCCGCCGGAGCGCGCGGGCCACGCGTTCGCGTGTTCCCTTTCATAAAAATTGACAGTGTACAAGGGGTGGGTTCATGCACTTTTGGGCGTTTTGTGTGGTGATGTCGCAGTTTTGATCGAAGGCGAAATACTGATATCTGCTGCAGAATAAGGCGCCTCTGGCAACGTTTCTTTCTGTGAAGATGTCTCACATCTTAAACATGTCTTCGGTTTAGTTGCCTTGCTTTCCCATGTTTTTCCTTAGGATGTGATTGCGCTTCCGATGACGTTTTCTTTCATTTGGCTTGGTGAAGTATTGGTTGTAGTCCACTATATTGGTCCAATTAACCGCGTGTTGATGTGGCTATCCTTTTGGAACATGACTCTGATTTTCTTCGCAAGTGGGTGAGATGTACACTGCGGAGCTGCTACACGGCGGGCTGTTGTGTTGCTTGTCAGGCAGTGAAGGCTTGGTCAATGGTGAGTGTGTGCCACCTTGTGGAACTACCGAGCTTATTCCTCCTGAAACATCAGCTCCTGCGGAAGGGCAGTCACTTGACAAGGTACTTTCCAGATATTCCGTCCGCTCTGTCGCGTACTTAGCGACCTCGTGAGGCGTGCGGTGAGAGTTACGAGCACCAGAGGAGTCACTGTGGTGGGCCACGTAAGCAAGGCGAGGAATCAAGTGCGTTGGGTGGTTGAATAATATCTTGCTTTTCGATTTCCAGTGGAGAGGTACGCGATGGCGATCTTTACGCAGATGGGAAACCTGTTGTGGAAGGTTGGTTCTTGAAGGAAAACGGCCGTGATGTCTTTTCGTGAGCAGATGCCTTACTTCGTCTGGGCGAGAATGGTAAATCTATGTTCCGTCTTAGAATGCGTGAAGACTCCTTGTGACTGTGACGACTGAGTTGGAATGTATACAGAGGGCGGATCATAATCTTGTCTTCATTACATTCTTTATATCGTGTGATAATTTCCTCTTTGATTTTGTCCCAATGATTCGTCGTTTTGAAATATGTGTGTGAGGTGAAGCTTGATAGACTCACCGGAGATGTAGTCAGTGAAGTTGGTGACCATCCTCTTGTCCCCATCATGATGCAGCGGCAGCGTGGAGCTCGAATAGGTATAACCAATCCTCTACGGGTCCAATCATCCGCTGATCCGCTGTACTTGGGGATGTCAGAGCCAGCCGATGGTTCTGTCATGATGCTGGTAACTGCATACAGCTGGGGTCGTCTTCTGTGGTCGATATTCAGTCAAGGTGTCTCGTCGATGGCTTCGTCAATGATGTGAGGCTGATGAGCGGCGGCCAGGTCTTCACCCTGTAGACTTGTGTGACGCTATGAATGGGAGACGGGCCTTGAATCATACGTCATGCCTTTATTCCATTGCATACGCACTTCTCCCTCGACTTCTGCGAACCACCCCTGCCTTCTTACGTCACACACACACACACATACACACACACGCACGCACACGTATATATATATATATATATATATATATATATATATATATATATATATATATATATATATATTGCAAGGTGGGCTTCGTGGTTCAGGTCTCGGATTCCGCGTCGGGACCCACTTCCCAAGCTTTCTTGCCTGAGACCACTATCACCTCCAAGTCGGAGTCGCGGACCCCAAGCTTATTTTTGCTTGAAAATAAGGAGCTACCACCACCACCACCGGCACTCCTCCCGTTCCAGAAATCTGAGTTCATAAAAAATTTGGTCAACCAGATGGACGTTTCACTACCACAATTCCGACCTGCCCGCAGATAATAGGAAGATCTTCTCGGAGCAGTCACTGCCATATCTGCAGACTTCACGGCAGTCATTGGCCGAGTGGGCGAGTGAACCGCTCGCAGAAGCCAAGGCAATCGATATCATATTCTCCGAACATCTGCCCGCTTCTTCAAGATCTTCTTCCGAGTGTGATGACTAAGAGTGGCACTGGGGCTCGGGCTCAGCTAGCACGAGGCCAGCTAGAGGAAGGCAGAGGAAGACGAGGATAGAATAGAACAGCCGGCCCAGCGTGCGGGCGTTGTGTCTACTTCTCTTCATTACAATATATATATATATATATATATATATATATATATATATATATATATATATATATATATATATATATACTACGTAGAAAAGGGTCATTACAAACATTTTTACAAGGTATCTACAGCACTAGGAGACAGGCATACAAGACAGAGCCCAGTCTCCGCTAGAAATGCCTCAGCGTCGTACTGTGTTCGTCTTCGTGTATTGCGCCTCGTGCCACCACTACCGCCACCGTAGGCACCGAAGGCTTCACTTCAGTCGAGTGACGTGAACAATACCAGAGTACGATCACACAATGGTGATGCGAAGATTTTTGCTTTCTTATGTAGCGTCGGAGACTTGGCACAATGCAGGGTACGGAGCAGAGAACGATGAAGTCGCTTTCGACTGCGGTGACAAGTCTCGCTCTGGGGGTTGTGGCTAAAGTTTGAGTAGTGGCAGCTGAATTTACTCTTTTTCAAGTGTTTCTTTAGGATTATTGTTGATTTGTGAGTGCGTTTTGCGCTCGTAAGACCAGACAGATGCCGTTTTCATCACCTGGACCAGGGGCCTTCCTCTGGTCTGCTTCTCTTCCGCCGCAGGATATACCAGTGGATCAGTTCTCGCGCAACGGCATCTCCTCGGTTCCTGTGGCCTTGGTCCCAAGCAATGACGGCACAATTACGGATGAAGAATCGAAAGTCATACAAGCAGAGCTTAGAGCCGCCACAGCTCACTACCAAACTATCACAGAGGTCCGCCAGTACGGCAGGGGAGGTATTGTGTGCTTCTCGTCAGACCAGCTCTGTGTACAAGACCTTCAAAAGTGTTCGGTGTTCGCTACCAATCCGGTAAGCGCATTTATTCCACCTCACCTCGCATGTGTGAAGGGCCTTGTGCGTGGAGTTGACGTTAACATGACTCCATCGGATGTATTAGAGATGTTTGCCGAGGCTGGCGCAATTTCAATTTATAGGTGTGGGCGTGTTGTAGACAAGAATAAGATCCCTACTGAGTCGGTGATCGTAACATTTGCCGGGTCGAGTCGTCCATATGAAATTAAGGCGTGGCCTCTTATTTACAGAGTGGAACCGCTATCACCACGACCTCTGCAGTGTGTAAAGTGCTGGCGCTATGGCCACACTACGAAAGGATGTAGGTCAGCTCTCAGATGCCGAACTTGTGGTGAGGCTCACAACTCGAGTGACTGCTAAAGCACAGATGAGAAATGCTGCCTCTGTAATGAAGCACACAGTGCAGATAATCCAAATTGCCCAGCAAAGGCACGATAAATTCAAATTCTTGACATTGTGGATCGTAGACGTTGCTCCCGAAGAGAGGCCATAGCTGAAATCCAGACCAGAACTAAGGGGTACGCTGGGGTAGCAGCCCGTCCGAACACAGCAATGGAAGCGTCTTTGTCCCTGTCCATCGCTGAAGTGGTCGAAAAGGCGATGGAAAAAGGCGATGGAGCGCCTTGCGGCAAGCATTTGTGAGTCCCTGTCACAAATTTTAACCTACCAGATGACACATATATTTGGAACGCAGGAAGATATTGGTATCGCTTCGAAAAGTGCTGAGCTTCAGCGGCCATTACGTGCAACAGAACCCGAAAGCATGCCATCGAAATTCTCATCCTGCAGGACCCTCTTGAGTAGATAACCAAAGCTAAAGGGTCGACATAAATGAAGAAGCACATGGATTCAGATGAAATGGATTTGGACCCTAGGTCGTTAAAGCGTTCTAGATCCCCGTTGTCAAAGAAAACAAACTCACCGAAACATTCAAAGAACAAAAAAATACCTGAAAGACAAGGACAGCCTCTCAAAGACAGATTTCTTAAAAGAGAGCATTTTAGATAAGGCAGTCTCGGAATCACTTCTTTCAAAACCATAGGGTCGATAAAAATTATTCATTGGAACTGCCGATCAATTCTCTCCGCAATAACAGACTTAGTGTATTTGTCTTCTAAATTCGCCCCAGATATAATTGCATTGCAAGAGACATTTCTTTCAGTGCATAATTCGTTTCATTTAAACAGCTACCGATCATTTCGACTAGACCGTCCATCTAGAGGTGGGGGTTTAGCATTCTTTATTAACAACCGAATTAGTCTAAAGGCTAAAATTTCGTACAGGTGTATGCCCCCCGGAATGTGAAATTCTTGCAGTAGACATCATATTACCAGGCTGCCTACCTTTCTCAGTAGTTAACTTATACTTTCCTGAGGGTGTACAAGACACACGACGTTTGGATATGGCTGTCAGATCATGGCGTAAGGATAAAATTTTAGTTGGGGATTTTAACTCGCATCATACGAGTTGGGGTTATAAAACTGACCAGTGTGGCAAACGCTTGTGGGAGTGGTCAATAGACAATAATTTATCGTGCCTTAAGGTAGGTCACCACCTTCGAGAAAATCTTTTACCGTTTTGGTCCAAAAGTTATAATTATGGTTTTGGATTGTTGGGCTTCGGTAAATTTAAGCGTTATGATTATGAAATACATAAAAAATCAAAAACATAAAATTTATAAAAATCAAAATGTGTCAAAATATGCATGTTGCGCCAACAGTCATAACTAAAAACTCTTGTTGCAATTCAAACGCGACTTGGCAACTACGTAGTGATTACAACGTTCTGTGCATCTAACCTCCACGATCATCATATCTCTAAGCTTGGGTGCGTTATCATAAAAAGACTGAAAAAGTTGTTATTTGGCAGGTTTGCTTTGCTCACAGTTGGCCACTGTACAAAAAGTTACCGCTAGTTTTCAATAATTCTGCTTGAATGCACAGCTCCACCTATAAAGAAACAGCACAAAAAAATTTATGCGAAAATATTTATTGGAAAGACGGTTATCATTGTTCGCGTAACTGTAGGAAGCAAAAAATCACATTTTGAGAAAAATGGCTTTAAAGATTTGAACCGAATGTCTATGAAACAAAGAAACATTCAATAGACCTGAAATTCACCAGGCTTATAGCTTGGGACCTCTTTTGAAGCGGCATAATCTTCTTTTGAGCGAGATGAAGCACACATTTTTTTCCTAGCTCATTTCGTGTCTCCAGCTGACTCTCATCCCCGTGTTCCACAGTGGGTCCACACTTGGAATATTGATTCCCTAACTTTCATAAACGCTTCTGTTTCGTTCTATACTTCGCCATGTTTCATGAAGTACTATAACTTTCTCCTTGAAAACCCAGAACCAAGTCTAAGAGCTCCAAATGGCACACAAAAAGAACACAGACTGCCGAGTGAGAGCACGCGCAACTTAAACAATAGAGTGCCGCAGCCGAGTAGAGGAAATTTTAAAATAAATTGAAAGCATCATGTTCTACAAGCTTTAGAATGTTCTTAAACATCTTTGCATTAGTTAATATGTACGCGAAAAACATTTATGACGAGATGGTAGATGTCGAATCGGAATCCTTGAGTTTCGGATGTGTCCAGCAGGTGTTGAAAAAATGGTCATAACTTTCAAATGGCTTAATATAACTGCATTATTTTTTTTCTAAATCTTCTTGAATGGACAGGGGAACTTGAAAATAAAAAATCCCAACAACTGAATTTTTTTTCAAAAAATGCGTTTTTGAAGGTGGTGACCTACCTTTATGCTAGAACTCCCTCATTTATTCGCAATCAGTCCCGATTGATATTAGATTTAAGTTTTGTAAGCTCGGCCATGTCTAGTTCTTCCTGGACAGCGCTAGATTGTGGCACAAACAGTGATCACTTTCCTATATGTTTTGAGATTACTTGCCCGACAACTCCACGTTGTTCTCATGTCCGAGTGTATGTAAATTATAATAAATTTAAAAATGACCTAAAATCAGCTTTGGCTTCTCGCACTGAAGAGAGTAACGAATCCAAAGCTATGAGGTTAAGCGCAGTTATTAAAAGATCCTACAAGAGAGCTCAATTTACGGTGGAATCGGCCAAGAGAGCGCCTTATAGTCCTTGGTGGAATGACGCTTGTACACGAGACCACCGACGACGACAGGCAGCTTGGAAGAAGCTCATACACAACCAGTCCCTCATAAATTGGTCAGATTATAAATTCATTGCTGCTTGTTTTAAACGCACTGTCGCGCAAGCCAAAGAAGAGTATGACAGCAGACATTATGACTTCCTCTCGAAACCCGAAAATAAGAAAGCACTGTTTCGATATATGAGAACTCGAAAAATATTACCGCCACCACTAAATTTGGATTATGAAATTCTCTCACGAGAGGAAATGACTAAATCTCTAGAGCTAATTGCAAAAGGTCTGGAGAGTAGATTTGCGTCGACTATACCAAACATATGGCAGAAAGGTACCACATTGAATGATTTCGAAGAAGTTACAATGTCGGAAGTGTCCCACGTAATTACACAGTTACCCCCCCTCTGCTCCCGGCCCTGATGGCATTACTGTGCCTATGATTAAAATTCTATTCAAGCTATCTCCTGGTGACATCCTTAACATTATAAATTATTCTTTAAACTATGCCTGGATTCCTTATGACTGGAAAATTGCTAAGATAGTTCCGATACCAAAGAAACAAGGATCAGGTTATAACATAGATAATATCAGACCTATATCTCTGACTTCTAACATGGTGAAACTCATAGAGAGGGTTCTGCATGGCAGAGTATCCAGCTGGATCGAAGACAATTCAATACTAAAACAAAATCAAATAGGATTTCGTACTGACTGCTCCATATGGTGTGCACATGCAGACCTAGAGAGCCGCATACAGCTGGCTAAAATGGAAGGCAATACGCTGCGATTGTGACACTCGACATTGCTTAAGGCTTATGACAGCGTTGAACATTTCATTTTACTAAACAGGCTACAGAGTTTAAGTTTCCCTGAATATATGACTGCCTGGATAGCAGAATTTCTAAAATCAAGAGAATTTTATTGTGTCAAAGATGGCTGCTCCTCATCAAAATTTAAACAATATCGTGGAGTTCCCCAAGGAGCAGTTCTATCTCCTATACTATTTAACATATTAATGAGCTCCATACCAACTTGTCAGGATGTCTACGCCTATATTTATGCAGATGATATTGCGTTCTTTGCGGCAGACAGTGACATTTACGGACTACAACAAAAATTGCAAATATATATGAATATGCTGGAATTATGGCTACAGTCGATTTCGATGTCACTGAACGTAAGCAAGAGCGCACTTTTGGCGTTTCCACTAGCAGGTTCAATTTCAGTCTCGATTGCATACAAACAGGAGCCCATTCCGCAAGTAGACTCTCTCAAATATTTGGGTATCATCTATAATGAAAAACTTAACTGGAGCCCACACATAGAATACATTGCAGCTAAGGCACAACGCGCTTTAGGATGATTGCGCAGAATAAGTAATCGAAAATATGGTGTACGTAGGGACACCGTGATAATGTTATATAAGATGTACATGCGCCCAATATTAGAATTCGGATGTATACTATTTTCGGGTGGTGCTACTTATAAAACTAAGCCACTGGTTCTCTTGGAGCGAGAAGCACTCCGCGTGTTTCTGGGGCTCCCTAGGTTTGCAGCTAATAATGTGATTTACCAGGAAGCCCGCCTGCCAACATTGCTGTGTCGTTTTCGCATATTAACGGTACAAACATTTCTAAAATTTTACAGCTTACCGGTACGAAGATCTGTATATGTCTTTATCAGTGACCCAGATTCCTTCTTTCTCGCTCATTGGCCAAGATTTCACACACCACAGATAATTTTTGTACAAAAGAAACTGGAAACTATAAATGTGAACATAAGAGAGGTAATTGCAACTAATAGCTCAAATCGGAATTTTATGATAGAATATGAAGAGATTTTCCCTCCGAAATCTAAATTTCAGTCCCACAAATCTTTAAAGGCTAGGTTAGAAGATTACATTGTACATGCTCAAACACAAAACATAATAGCCACAGATGCGTCCGTGAACGATGAAAGGGCAGGAGTAGGAATTGTCTCAGATTCGCTCGGCTGGTCATTCGCCCTGAGGCTGCCAGATTTCACTCCTGTTTTCGAAGCTGAGCTGTTAGCTGTCATCATGGCGCTGCGAAAACTCCCGACGGATGCGAATAGTGTAGTCATAATGATTGATTCCCTTTCGGTGTGCACAGCTCTAACAGCTTCACACAACTCGCAAGCCGTAAAGACGTTGCGCACCTTAGTTCCACCTCAGCTGAAGCGTCTAAAATTATTGTGGGTACCAGGTCACTGTGGGTTAAAATTAAATGAAATGGCCGATTCCTTAGCGCGAGCATCACTAGACGGCCCAATAATCAAGGTGCTTCCAGAAATAGGAGATTTAACAGCAATCAGATATAGAAAACTAGCCATTTGCACTGATATAATGGAAGCAATAACAACGTGGACAGAATACCAGCATCTAAAATTTCCCTGGAAGTCTCAGTGGACTCAGTCTCGGCAGGCAGAAGTTACGATCACCAGATTTCGATGCCGTGTGCCCCCTTTGAACTTTTATTTACATAGGGCTGGTCTGGCGATATCGCCCCTCTGCCAATTTTGCGGGGAAATAGAAAATATTGAACATTATTTTTTGACATGTCGCAGATATGCACGTATTAGAAGAAGACTTCTGGTTACAGCGCTTTCAAAGATAGGCCTAAATTTAACTGCAGAAATTATATTAAGTTTTGGTGCCTCAGGTTTGGGACATTGCCAAAGGGATGTTTTTGATGCGGTTTGCAATTACATTCAAGCTTCTAAACGTACTCCATTATAATCTTGACCACTACAAATATTCGATTTGTAGTGGTCAAGATTATATACATATATAAAAAAAATGCGTTAGAATCCAACAAATATATTCGAGCTTGTTCTGATCAGGTTAATTCGGATGTCTGGTCTACTAGCACAATCGCACAGTTAAAACAGTATTTATTTCATATATTACACAGTATTCTCTTTTATTTATTCATTTGTTCTTTAGCAGTCAACATAGTTCAAATTATACACAAAATCTAAAACTACCAAATCCTGGCCAATCCTCCAGAGTGGGTATGTGTCATCCTGCGAAGGTTAAAACAAAACAAAACTACTTGTCGTGGTTGTGTCAAGGCAAGAACCATGTCACCAGGGTTGAAGTGGACACCGCCGTGGCGGACATCGGTAGACGCGTCGTTGATTTTCCTGGAAAGTACTAAAAAGCAACTGAAAAAACTTGTTGCTTGGCTAGTTGGTGTAAAAGATTGAAGAAAATATTTTCAACGGCCTTTGCACCACTAGAAGGCGAAACATAGAAAACGAGCATCATTTCATGTGCTTCATTTACAGCGAAAGCTGTTTTGAGATCACGACTAGGGCCGATTGTGGCACCGTAGATTTTCGCGGCCAGCTGCCACCGGAATCCGTAACCATTATCGCGTGATGTAAGAAAAAAAAGTCAGTTTTTGCCACAAGGCGAAGCAATGAATTCGATAGCAACAAATTGGAATGTCATGCGACGAATGGCAAGCAGGTCGAAACGTGCAGCGCGCTGCTCACGCACACATGACGCACGAAAAGAACACGCACAGGAACGAGAAAGAACTAGCAACGTTCACAGCTCTGTTGTGTAGGGCGCCGGCGTGCACCTCGGCGGCCGACGGAGGGAGGACGACAAAGAGAGGTCTTGAGGCGAGACCACGGTGATAGAATACACAGGTGGCGAAACGCGCCGCTTCGCCAATGCATCGCGCGTGTCACGGACTTGCTCGGGTTGCCGCCACTTTTCCGCAAGGTGGCAGTAGGGGTACTCTGGGCCTTTTAGATGTGAAGCATCTTATGGCGAAGCTTAATCCGGTGGTGGTGGTGGTGTAGCGCGTGGCCGCCCTTACTGCGCATGGGCGCAAACCCTTTAAAAGAATTAAAATAAAAAAGCCGGCAGATCCCACGCACTGTGGGAATCGATGTACTGCGAAGCAGCCAGGAAGGAGCAAATCATGCTTTACATAATTTGAATGTCATGTTTTACATGTTAGGACCTGTCATTTATGTTCGTGGTACAGTCATGTCACTCAATACCAAATTTGGTGTATCTCAAGCTAACGAAACGGCCGCGAGCACGCCATGAGCGTGGCATGCAAGTCATGACGCACATGACAAGTAATGATTTCCATATTACCACTGGTCATTTATGTTTCGTCATACAGTCATGTCACTACAATACCAAATTTGGTGCACATGAAGCTTAACGAAACAGGCCGCGAGCGCGCCATGAGCGTGGCATGCAAGTCATGTCTCACATGACAAGTCATGATTTCCATATTACCACTTCTCATTTATGTTCTTCATACAGTCACGTCACTCAATCGCAAATTTGGTGTATATCAAGCTAACGAAACGGCCGCGAGCGCGCCATGAGCGTGGCATGCAAGTCATGTCACTCATGACATGTCATGATTTCCATATTACCACTTGTCATTTATGTTCGTCATACAGTCACGTCACTCAATACCCAAATTTGGTGTATATCAAGCTGACGAAACGGCCGCAAGCGCGCCATGAGCGTGGCATGTAAATCAAATCATGTTGTTCATGACATGCACGTCATTTGCATATTACCACCTGTCATTTATGTTCGTCATACAGTCACGTCACTCAATCCCAAAATTTGGTGTATATCAAGCTAACGAAACGGCCGCGAATGCGCCATGAGCGTGGCATGTAAATCATACTTTTCATGACAATTTAATTATGATTTTCATGATGTGACCAGCCATTTATGTTGGTCATACAGTCATGTTATGTCATACCAAATTTGGTATAAATCCCATTAATGATACGGCCAGGAGAGCACAAAGTCGTAGGCGGCTAGATAGATAGATAGCTAGACAGATAGATAGATACGCCCAAGGTCGCCGAAGTTCGCTAAGAAATGCTTCGCATTTAAAAACCTCATCTCCCCTCTCTCTCTCCTCAAGGCATCCCTCCCCGCGGCAACCACACCCTCACTGCACATGCGCCTCTCCTCCTCTGTACCCTCCTACGCTCCCCCTCTCTCCTCTAGGCATCCCTGCCCGCGGCGTCCACACTCCCACTGCGCATGCGCGTCCCCCCTCTCTCTCCTCTCCTACGCTCCCGCCCCCCCCACTCTCGCCTCGCGACGCGGACGCAGGCAGCGTCTGCTAGCGAGTTTCTTGGTTGAAAAAACCGGCAGATCGCACGCACTGTGGGAATCGATGTAATGCGAAGCAGCCAGCAAGGAGCAAATCATGTTCTACGTGATATGCATGTCATTAGTTACATTTAGGGCCTGTCATTTGTGTTGCGTCGTGCAGTCACGTCGCGCAATACAAATTTTGGTGTATACCAAGCTAGCGTACTGGACGCAAGCGCACCATGAGCGTGGCATTGTAGATGACATGCATGCCAAGATTTTCGTGTTACCACCTGCCACTTATGTTCGCTTAATTTTTTAACTCGAATCGCAGCGAGACGCGACACCAATCTGCCTCCGTTTGGCATGCGTTCGTATTCTCGCGCTTTGCTCATTGTGCAGACGCCATCCGCGTTCCAGCGTTTAAATTGACGGACACTTTGTCAATTCCAAGGCGCGTCTTCCTCCAACGCCTGTGCCCACTGAGACGGGGGTCGGTCAGAACGGAACGTCATGCGCGCGTCTCCCTCCTTGCATGATTTAGAGACGCTGGGCACAGCACGCTACGTAAGCAAAGCGCGAGCACTGTAGAGTCCGACGCGACCGGCGTCCGTTTGCGCGCCCCGGCGCCCAACTGGCACCGTGCCAGGGCACGGCTGGAGGGAGGGACGGACGGACGTGAGCATGAGACAATTAAAGCGTATGCCTTAAAGATTTGACGTATATAAAGCTAGCGAAACGGCCACGAGAATGACATCAACGTGGCATGCAAGTCATGTTGCACATGACATTTCCTGATTTCCATATTACCACCTGTCATTTGCGCTCGTCATACAGTCACGTCACTCAATACCAAATTTGGTATATCAAACTAGTGAAACGGCCCCGAGAGTGTCATGAGCGTGGCATGCAAGTCATGTTGCACATGACATGTCATGATTTCCATATTACCACTTGTCATTTATGCTCATCATACGATCACGTCGCTCAATACAAAATTTGGTGTATATCAAACCAGCGAAACGGCCGCGAGCGCGCCATGAGCGTGGCATGCAAGTCATGCTGCACATGACATGTCGTGATTTCCATATGCCCACTTGGTATTTATGTTCGCCATACACTCACGTCACGCAATACCAAATTTGGTGTATATCAAGCTAGCGAAGCGGCCGTCAGCTCGCCATGAGCGTGGCATGTAAATCATGTTGTACATGACATGCAGGTTATGCTTTTCATATTACCACAAGTCATTTATGTTGATTATCGAGAAATGTCTCATCGTACCAATTTTTAGATAGATCAAGTTAATGGAAACGGCCTCCAGGAGCGTTGCTATGGCCATGGCGTGTAAATCATACTTTTCATGACAAGTTATTCAGATTTTGATGATATGACCAGCCATTCATGTTTGTCATACAGTCATGTTATGCCACACCAATTTTGGTATAAGTCCCATTAACGATACGGCCAGGAGAGCACAAAGTCGTAGGCGGCTAGATAGATAGATAGATAGATAGATAGATAGATAGATAGATAGATAGATAGATAGATAGATAGATAGATAGATAGATAGATAGATAGATAGATAGATAGATAGATAGATAGATAGATAGATAGATACGCTCAAAGTCGCCGAAGTTCGCTAAGAAATGCTTCGCATTTAAAAACCGACTACTCGCGCTGCACAACCGTTCACTGGCCACCCCGTATATATGGCACTGGATTTTGACCTGCAAGGTGGTGCCGGATGGGAGATTTCTCCTGTGCGTTGTTGAACAATAAAAATTCGCAGCGTGCGCGTTAACTAAAAGCGGACTGCGGGTCTCTGTGTCCAGTCGGAGTCTTCTGTGTCTCATTGCCCATTAGCAGCGATTGGCATGTTCCAGTAGGAAACACCGCTCCATCACTGCGTGGTTTGCGCCTCCCCAGTGTTGGAATCCGTTATGATAGTCACATATTCTGACGCCCGATGGCAATGCACGCTTGTACCACGCAATATTCCTGGGATATTACATGTTATATTGCGACGCCTATATAAAGGACGCTTGCGTTTGCGAAGCATGGAAGTTATTTTCACTGCATTTCCAAGCAGAGGAAGTTATTTTCGCAGTATTTCCAAGCAGAGGCATGGCTGTGTGGTAGAACACCTGCTTGCCACGCGGACAACCCGGGTTCGATCCTCACTCGGAACCCGAAAATTTTTATTATTTGTTTTATTTGCATCTTTCTCGATTTTTCGTTCACGGACATGATGATGATTTTTCGCTCACAACCAACGACGCCGACGCCGACGCCTACGCCGGAATTTCTGCTAAACGAGCTCTTTAACGCTATCGCGTTAATAAAGGCATATTGGACGCTTGCCTACTACAGAAAAATTATGATGATTTATGGCGTAGTAAGTACCATGCAACTGTGCATGCAGTAGCCCCAAAAATTGTTTAAAAAAGGCTCTAGGAGGGCGACTGTTCCAGCTTTCCCAATGTCTGTGCTATGCTCGCCGCACATGCCTAGTGGGTTTTTTTTTTGTTGCCCTCCTTGAGCTTAGTCTAACACCCTCATCGGTACTTGGCGCTCTACGATACATGTTTGTCGGCGATTTAGCTTGGCCAAAGCAGGTAGTACTTTTTGTTCTCAACCCACCAAAAAAAAAAAAAAAAAAAAAAAAAAAAAAAAAAAAGGATAGCCTTCATATTCTGGCATCCCACCATATTTGCGTCGGCGCTGACGTCAATTTGTCCTAAGGTGCATTTGAAAGAGAAACAGAGCGGTATATTTTCACGTTTTAGCGCCTGTGCTTCTTAGCCGTTGCTGCATCTTCTGCACACATTTTAAGGCCCTGCAATTTGCACACAATTGCAAGTTTACGACGAGCATAACGCACGCTTATTTTTATGCCATCTGTATGCATATTCACATCGCGTGTTTCATTCTCTCTCTCTCTCTTTCTATTTCTTTTTCTCTCTCTTTATTTCTTTCTCTCCTGTTTATCTGACTGTCTTCCTTTCTGTTTCCCTTCTCGCTGTTTTTCGCGTTCTCTCGCTCATTCCAACGCAATCATGTGTTTCCCATAAATGCATGCCTGTATAGCCGTGTGGTAACAACGCTCGCCTTCGGACCTTGGGTACCCGAGGTCGCATCCAGCCTGGCCGATAAACTTTATATCGGTACACTTATTTCTTCTCCTCCTCCTTTCCACTTCCCTTCTCCCCTCCTACTTCTTTCTTTCCTCCTTCCAACTTCGCCGAGCAGAGTCCTTGGTTAACCCTCGCCCACCCGTCCTCCTTCCCAGCTCCATGCCTCAGCACTCCTCCTTTTACTAGGCTTTACTCTCTCGCACCCCAGGCTCCGCCATCCTTTCCCACCGCTCTCCCTCACTCTCCATCGCTCCGCTCTTTCCCTCCACTGTCGTCTCTTTCTCTCGCACTTTCTGTACTCGGTAGTAAGGCTCGTCCAATTTCTGTTGCGCGTACCTCAACCTGAAGAGAGCGGAGAAACGAAATTTAAATCTGCTGATACGAAAGGTGGGACTACCCCCCAGCCGCCTCCACTGACCGATTGCTTCGCATGGGAGTTCACAATACGTGGGAAGAACTCGCCGAAGCACATCTTATCAACCAGGTCGGGAGACTTAAGCTCTCATCTATAGGGCGAGCAGTCCTTCGACGCACAGGATACGTAACCACTCTGGAACCCGACGAAGAACGCAACTGCAAGATACCGTCATAGCTCCTAGAATGCCTGGAAGTTCAGCGGATCCCTCGCAATATGCATTTTCAACATCAGCGAGCAAGGCGGCTCACCTTGGTAAACGTGGTCAGAAATAACCACCGCAGTGACCCGCAGGCACGATGCGTGGCAGCAGCGAAGTATCCGGGACGTAACGCCTTCGCGATTACCGTCACAAATTACAAGGGCACGGCACTGGCATCAGCGACCTCCCTCGCCAAACGTGCGGACACAACTGAAGTGGCCGCTATAGCACTCGCCACCCAGAAGCGGAAATTCTATCGTGGCCTTCACCGAGTAAGAAACAGCGGCACAGAACCACCTGACAGGCAGGCGCAGTTCTTCGTAGTCTGAAACGCAGGATCTCCACGGTGGCGGTAAAAAAAATAAAACACATAGACACTCCTCCCCCCTACACATGCGTCGTGTGGGTTGCGGGTCACGAAGGTTTCGAGTGGAATGAAGCAGCACACACCGCGGCCCGCGAATCCGTCAACCGGGCCTCCCCGCAGGAGAACCAAGGCACCTCCCACACTACACCAGCAGAAGAAAGAGAATCCGTACCCCTAAAATATCATGCTCCACTGCAACATCATCGGCTCGAAAGCAGCTTATACCCTCCGCCACATCCAAAATTGACAAGAGACAAAGGCACCGACTACGGGCGCATTCAAAGCAACACGTTTACCCACGGCATCTTATTGCGCCATGAGACCAACGTTGCACAGCTTCATCTGCCCACACTACCATGTGGCAGATGCCGCTACATCTGCGCCCACTACCATGCGGACCCAAACCTCCTCAGTGAAGCGTGGGAGGCTGAGATCTCAATATGGAAATTATGCCATGTCATGTGCAACATGACTTTATTAAAACGCTCATGGCACGCTCGCGGCCGTTTGGCTAGCTTGATATACACCAAATTTGGTATTGCGTGGCCTGACTGTATGACCAACATAAATGGCAAGTGGTAATATTGAAATCATGACATGTCATGTGCGACATGACTTGCATGCTACGCTCATAGCACGCTCGCGGTCAGTTTTCTAGCTTGATATACACTAAATTTGGTATTGCGTGAAGTGTGTGTATGACAAACATAAATGCCAGATCGCAAAATGAAAATCATGAAACCCATGTCACGTGCAACATGATTTACATGCCATGCTCATGGTTCACTCAGGGCCGTTTCGCCAGCTTGATATACAGCTTTGGTATTGCATGACGTGACTGTATAAAAAACGTAAATGGCAAGTCGTAATATAAAAATGATCACATGTCATGTACAGCATGACTTCCATGCCGCGCTCATGGCGTATTCGGGGCCGTTTCGTTAGCTCGATATACACCAGAATTGGTACTGCGTGACGGGACTGTATGATGAATATAAGTGGCAGGTGAAAACATGAAAATCATGACATACATGTCATGTACAACGTCATTTACATGCCACGCTCATTGTGCACTTGCGTCCAGCTCGCCAGCTTGCTTGATGAATGCTTCGCATTACGCCGATTTCTACAATACGTGGGATCTGCCGGTATTTTTCTTCAGCCTCCGATGGAAGTGCAGTTTGATCTGCGGCATGCAGTGACGATGATGCCTTGTTGTGCCCAGCGGAAGGCAGGAGTATGACCTTCTGGAAAACTGGTTCCCCGAGGCCAATCTGGAGGAAAGTATGTGCGGCATCTGGGATGAGGCGATTCGAGTGTGGGCTGTTCCACCCACAAAAAAGAGAACACTTCGCCCAGCGCCCCCCGGCAGCTTTCCGGTGGAGGGACGTAAGGGGTGGATCCTTCAGAAATTGGGAAGGGGTTTGAACCCTGAGTCCCCCCGTCTGAACACACCAATGGCTAACACGAAGTGCACAACAAATTAATTGTGCCCGAAATTTTAAAGGTAACATTACAGGGGCATCGCATGGAACAGTCGTTCGAATTGTGCTCAGCTACAAACAAAACTTGCACTATTGAGAACTCGTCATAAAGCTGTCATACTTCCCACCTGGCCTAGATACTTATCAAGGTGCAACGCCGCAGGTAATGAAATAAATGAGCAAACGCAACTTGTAAATCACCAGCAAGGAGAGAGAGAAAGAGAGAAGAAATGTTTATTCATATTTAGGCACCAACAAGAAACAAATTCGTTTGCTAAATACTAGTGCCACGCTCATGGGTAAGCGCTGTCATGTCTGCTTCTACTTGTGTGTGTCTCGGTGCGCTTCGACAAAGCCTTCAAACACTAGTATCTATTACCCACGTACGTATGCACAACGAAGTTCCGTTGTCACTTTCACTTGTATGAAGCATGGTCTCACAAAGCAGAGTAAAAAATTTATGCATCAGAGATAAACCTGCCAAAATAAGCGTATTTCAGGCCTCCTTGAAGCACCCCGGTATTGCTGGTTCACAAACACGCTTCGTACGTGGCTTAGCAAGTTCCCTGGCCGGGTCTGGCATCTTCCAATCATATTTGAATGTTTTTTTTTAATGTTGATAGATACGCCTATATCGTCGCTATTGCTTGTCCGTCTTTGTAGCTTCGTTTCTGCATCCTAATATATTTGTATCAAGTTGTCATAAAGTTCACAATCGCCCTCGTTCTGAACATGTAATCGAATCATTTGTACGCAAGTGTTTAGGCCACTTTAACTGGGTACCTTTCTCGGCCTCGCTACATTCCTGAATATAGTATAGATGAGTCGAACAAACAAAAACACAACTCGGCGTTGGGCCCAAAGAAACCGAGACATTCGATACTTTTATACTTTGATTGCGTTATCTGCTCTACATTCGTCATGTTGTGGAGACCCAAAATGCCCAGCAATACTCAGTCAGCGCAGATTATAGAACTCTGCAGGAACGTCTTCCAACATTCGCGGCGGTCCCGCTCTACCGTGTTCGGACATATTAGGATCTGCAGTGGGTAATTCTCCAGGCTGCAGCATTCTCCTTCGTGGGCCGAGGGTATGGCTCAGGCTATATGCTATGACGCACCACCATTATTGGGTGGACCGCATTCGCTGCTGAACACCTGCTGCCAAGGCCTCCTGCTGCTATTACATCTGCTTTAAAGCTGACTGCTGTAAAGCAAAGCGCTTCTGCTTAGCATAGAATCGTGAAGGCGCAAGCACTAGCTGTCATCATCGTTGGTTCATTTGTGGGTAAGGATGCTTGGCCGACCTATTTTTTTTATAGTAGTCTCTGTTGAGATAGTAATCGTAACACGGGATAGTAACACGGGTCTATTTGAAGTATGGCGTTTTCACATTTCAATACTTGATCTGAAAATCATTACGTAATTTATTTTTCTTGAAATATTCCTCAAGTTACGTGGCCGACTGCATACAACTGTCTCAGCCGAGTGTTCATAGTTAATGATAAAGTTTTACTGGCGAGGTTTCAGCGCAGCCTGTAGTATAAACGATGTGAGCAAGAAATATGTGGTAAGTTAATTAGAATAATTTACGCCGTTACAACTTGAAAACCACATTTCAAAGCAGAGCAACTGAAAAACTGTAAAAGGCACTCTTGCCGTTAAGTAAATGAAAAATCTTACTAATCTTGTTTTTGAGTGTTGGTCTTCTAGAGATTAAATACAAATTACAAGTATTTCTGAACGGGCAGTTTAGAAGGTTTTTTTTCTGAAAACTACATTGTTTTTCCGCTTCTCTTAAAAATTAAATGACGCCGGCAGTCTTTTAGTTCAAGCTATTGTGGGCCACAACATGCGTGATGTCCACGGTAATTTTGGAGCGTAAAGTGTGACATTTATTTTGGAAATATTTTTCATAATTCCAAACTAAGTTCGCGCATTTATCTATTGAACAAAACGTATAGCTTGTTTTCTTGGTAGAGCCTGAATAATGCAAGACACGTCGTTTCCATTTCGTTTGGTAGGAGGCATGATCTCACTGAGTACGACAAATTTTACAACAAACAATGTGCCTTCCATCGTATCATTCAGCCTTTATTCATACCGCTCCCCACAGTCAAAGATAAACATTCATCATCATCATCATCAGCCTGTCTACGCCCACTGCAGGGCAAAGGCCTCTCCCATGTTTCGCCAATCAACATTCAACACCAATCAACATTCAACATCAATTCAATCAACATTCAACACCAATCAACATTCAACACCAACAACAATCAACATTTCGCCATCAACATAAACATTACAACATACTTTATTCGAAATAACGGGGAAAAAATAGGAATGGGAAACGTGACACGCACTACTGCACTCTAGTTTTCTGCCTATTTTGTACTGTGTTTTCTTTGTTGTAATTTTCGCTCTCACAATGTGCCTGAATTAGATAGGTCAGCTTATTTACATCTGGTAGAAACGTTTTGAAGTGTATGTAGGCAACTTTAAAGGCGCGCGTTATTTGCGGCCTTCGCAATACATTACATATGTGCTATGCAACTCCTCGTCGACGCCATCAACAGTATCCAGGAGAACATCTGAACAAGTCTAGATACCTGTAGAAGTTAATACATCGCTAACAACACCGCCCGCTCCCACACTTCAAGCACGAGCCGTATTTCCTTAATTAGGTGTACTTATTAATGCAACCTTAATGGAAGACAATTACCGAAATCGTGTTCTTGGACAATCGGAAAGCATTGAATTATAGCGTGCTCTAAAGTGCTGCTGTCTATTTTATATTTATTCGGTGTTGTATATCATTTTATTAACCTGGACCCAGTTGATTACTTTATTATAGTTGAGATTCCTATGAAGTGAGCGAATAAGTAACCATGATTTCTGTGTTTTTGTGCTCGGAAACAACGATATAACTCTCAGGCATGCCGTAGAGAAAGCCTCCGATGAATTTTGAGCAGCAGGACTTCTTTAACCTTCATTTAAATGTCAGTACAGTAGTTTAACATTTTGACCCCGTCGAAATGCGGCCGCCTTCGCCACGAATTCAGCAAGAAACAACGCCAGGCCTGCGCGGAACTCGCAGCACAGCCACAGCGAAAGCTGGGAGAGCGGCCTTTCTAGAGCCTTTTTTTAAACATACTTGGGGCAACTACAACAACCGCACTCGCATGGCACCCACTACGATATAAATCATCATAGTTTGTGTGTAATGGGGAAGCGTCTACTATGCCATTATTCGTCATTCTTCAGAAAA
>JALIZH010032184.1:0-2500 GCA_030522465.1 Rhipicephalus appendiculatus
CTGCCGGCTTGCCTGGATGGCGTGTGGCTAGGACGCTCGCCTTTAGATCGTGGGTACGCGGGTTCGAATCTTGCCTCGTCAAACAATTTTATACGCCAAAAATTTCTTTTTAACACCAATTTGTTTTATGCCAGGGTCCACCACGGGTCCACTGACGTATTTCCGTCACGGATATGGCGTCGTAAAATATACATTATCAACTGGCAAAGAAAAAACTTACAAAAAAGAGTTCCGTCCCCAGAAGTCGAACCTACGACCTCTCGCTCCGCAGCGCGTGGCGCGAATCGACTCGGCCGCGAACCGTACGTCCTACGGAGCCCTAACGGCAAGCTATTTATATACACCATTTACTGTCGGCGGTACTCGGAGATCCGCAATTACAGCGTGTTTTTTAATGACTAGTGAGATGGAGTGATGGGCGCGCTGGGTGCGCTTTAAAGGTCGTCGCCTCGCGTGTTGCGATGCGCGTGCGCCTCTCCAGGGCGTGTTCGCTCCGGGCGCACGCGCTTATCTCGTGATAGCAGTTTGTACGTCTTGTGCTTTTACCGCCGTTGCAGTTACAGAGAGCACGAAGGTCACTGCTCGCTGCAGCAGCCTCATTTTCGAAAGAGGCGCGCCGCTCACGAACACGGAAGGAACAACTGTGGCAGTTGTTAGTTCTCGCTGGCCTGTGTACTTAGATTTAGGTTCACGTTAAAGAACACCAGAAGGTCGAAATTTCCGGAGCCCTCCACTATGGCGTGTCTCATAATCATATCGTTGTTCTTGAACGAGAAATCCCAGATATTATTTTGTTTGTTTGCGCTCGTCCTGTGTACACTTATGCGTTCGTTTCGGGCATCCTTCTATTTGAGCAGCGCGCTTTAAGTGTCGAGCCATGACATTTAGTTCGCGCTCGTCCTGTGCATGTTCTTTTAACGCAATAGCGTTAAAGAGCTCCTTTCGCAAAAAAATTCCGGCGTCGGCGTCGGCGTCGGTGTCGGCGTCGGCGTCGTTGGTTGTGAGCGAAAAATCATCATCTTGTCTGTGACCAAGAAATCGAGAAAGATGCAAATAAAATAAATAATAAAAATTTCCGGGTCCAAGTGAGGATCGAGACCGGGCCGTCTGCGTGGCAAGCAGGTGTTCTACCACACAGTCACGCCTCTGCTTGGAAATACAGGGAAAATAACTTCCTCTGCTTGGAAATGCAGTGAAAATAACTATCATGCTTCGCAAACGCAAGCGTCCTTTTATATAGGCGTCGCAATATAACATGTAATGTCCAAGTAATATTGCGTGGTACAAGCGTACATTGCCATCGGGCGTCAAAATATGTGACTATCATAACGATTTCGTAGTTTAAAGCCGGCCACCCATTACAAACGGCACACACCTTACTGCGCGTATTCCCTTAACACCACGTAGTGGGTGCATAGTAAGTATGCACTAGCCTAAGTGGTTGAAGTAGGGAGTCGGGACAGGATATCGCTATCGCGTTCAACTCTTAAAGGCGAAGATTAAGGGTCCCCCAATTTTTTGCGCTTCCTTTTTTGCTTGAGGAGTGCGCTGTAAGTTTCGAGCTGCTTTCCGTTGTTCGCGTGGCATTACAATTTGTTGCTATGGCATTCCATCGCCCTTGTGGCAAGACAATGCACTATAAATGCTGAACTACTGTGAAAACACATTTCACTTTTCGTGTTACACTGATTCCATATATGACAGAGGGATCAGCCATGTTTTTTTTTTTCTCTTTCTTCCTATGTCTTTCTCTCTCTTCCTATCGTTCTTTTTTTGTGTACTCGTTCTCTCATCCTCTACCTATGGACAGCTATGTTCATGAGCCTTATGCCAGAAGAAGGTCTCGCCATCCGACAAACTGACACTTTAGTCAGGTCGGAACTACTTCAGCCTCTTCAAACTCATCGCCGATAAATCGTTACATACGTTTTTGTCTCATGAAAAATTTGTACCCCACCAAGCTGCTGTTCATGAGAAAACCTTATGCGTCCACTCAAGAGACATTTAAGCTCCGAAGGCAGCGCTGAAGGTGAAACGTCAGGGGGGGAAGGGGCGCCTCGAGGACAATTTCGGCCTGGACCCAATCTTCCGTATAGAGCTCATGACACCCAGGCCCGTAGCCAGGAATTTTTTCAAAAAAAAAAAGGGGGGGGGGGACTTGTTCAAGGCCTTGAAAAACCCCTTTTCTCATAATTTATTATCGGTAAAACACGCCCCTTCATCCGAATTACGTGGGGGGGGAGGGGGCTACGCCCCCCTCCCCCCCGGCTACGGGCCTGATGACACCCCCATTTTCACTCGTAATCTGTGTTAAGTAGTTTAATCCTTGAGTGTACACAAACAAGCTGCCGAAATTTTAACGCATTCGGTCGAGAACTTGAACAATAACGAGCATTTTTTATAAACATGCGAGTCACCCAGGAGTCTGGAAACAGTGGCGCACTCGCTATCCGTGACGTAACAAGCCACTTCTTTTGCAAGCGTCTGTATTCCGGCCTAC
>JALIZH010032184.1:7500-10715 GCA_030522465.1 Rhipicephalus appendiculatus
CATCCTACACCCCCACAGCGCATGCGCGTCCCCTCCCCCCTCTCCTAAGCTCACCCCCTTTCTCTCCTCTGGGAATCATCTACTCCACTACGGAGCGGCCCCCGCGTCCCCACACCCCGGCAGCGCATGCGCGTCCTCTCCTCCTCTCTCCTACGCTCACCCCCTTTCTCTGCTGTAGGAATCCTCTACTCTACGGAGCGGCTCCGGCATCCCACACGCCCACAGCGCATACGCGTCCCCTCTAGAAATCCTCTACGGATCGGCGCGCGACAAGTGGTGGTGCGACAGCTGCATACTCCGCTGCGGACACCACGGTAGTTCCGCGGTATAAAAAATGACGGAGCGCGCCTCATTCTCTCTCCTGTGCAGCGCCGTGATGAGCGGACGCACGCTCCATCTATCCTTAGCTGCTACAAACATACCGTGTCCAACGCATAGCTGCGCTGGCGTTAGTCGAAGCCGGTAGAGGCCACGCGGTGGAGCGTTCGAGTTCACCGTTCTGACGGCCAGGGTTGCTAGGTCGAAAAGACAAGAAATCAAGGAAGCTTCGCACTAGGGGAGGGGTGCCAAGCCTCAAGGAAGTACGGAGCTGGACGGCCTTCTTCGTTTATTTTTATTTTTCTCTTTCTTTCTTCCTTTGTTTCTTTGCTTTTCTCATCTTTGTTTTTTTGTCTTTTTTGTCTGTTTATTTCTATTTCTTTTCTTCTCTCTTTTTTTCCTATTAATTTTTCTTTCTTTTCGTTTCTGTCTTTCTTTCTATATTTTTCTTATATTTGTCTCACTCTCTCTCGCTATTTCTCGCTTGCTTCCCCTTTCCATCTTTTCTCTCTCCAGTTCTTTCTCTTTCTTCGATTCTATCTCTTTCTTTGTTTTTCTGCATTTCTCGCTCTCAATTTCTCATTCTTCATATGCTTTAAAAATTTCGTTCAGCATGATGACGTATCTTCCGGTATTGCAAAAGTGGCACTCTCTTTTACGCGTTTTGTATGAGTTTTCTGAAACGCAAGGGAAGCAAGAAATGACAGCCGTTTGGTGTCAATAAAAAACCGGCAGATCCCACGCACTGTGGACATCGATGTAATGCGAAGCAGCCAGCAAGGAGCAAGTCATGCTGTACATAATATGCATGTCATTATTTACATTTTAGGACCTGTCAGTTGTGTTCGTCATACAGTCACGTCACGCAATACAAAATTTGATGAATATCAAGCTAGCGAACTGGACGCAAGCGCACCATGAGCGTGGCATATAAATGGCATTGTGGATGGCATGCATGCCAAGATTTTCATGTTACCACTTGCCACTTATGTTCGCTTAATTTTTTACCTCGAATCGCAGTGAGACGCGAGACCAATCTGCCTCCGTTTGGCATGCGTTCGTATTCTCGCGCTTTGCGCATTGTGCAGAGGCCATCCGCGTTCCAGCGTTTAAATTGACCGACACTTTGTCAATTCCAAAGTGTGTTCCTCGAACGCCTGTGCCCCCTGAGGCTGGATCGGTCAGAATAAAACGTGATGCGCGCGTCTCCCTCCTTGCATGATTAGAGACGCTGGGCGCGGCGACGCTACGCAAGCGAAGCGTGAGCGCTGCAGAGTCCCACGCGACCGGCGTCCGTTTGCGCGCCCCGGTGTCCACCTGGCACTGTGCCAGGGCACGGCTGGAGGGACGGACGGACGACCGGACGGACGGACGTGAGCATGAGACATTACAGGCTTTCGCCTTAAAAAATTTGTGTATATCAAGCTAGCGAAACGGCCACGGAAGTACTGAGCGTGACATGTAAGTCATGTTGCACATGACATGTCAAGATTTCCATATTACCACTTGTCATTTATGCTCGTCATACAATCACGTCGCTCAATACCAAATTTGGTGTATATCAAGCTAGCGAAACGGCCACGGGAGTACCATGAGCGTAGCATGCAAGTCATGTTGCACATGACATATCATGATTTCCATATTACCACTTGTCATTTATGGTCCTCATACAGTCACTTCACTCAATACCAAATTTGGTGTATATCAAGCTAGCGAAATGGCCGTCCAGCGCGCCATGAGCGTGGCATGTAAATCATGTTGTACATGACATGCAGATCATTATTTTTATATTACCACCTGTCATTTATGTTGGTCATGGAGAAATGTCTCAGCGTACCAATTTTTGGATGTATGAAGTTAAGAAAACGGGCTCAGGATCACTATGACCATGGCATGTGAATCATACTTTTCATGACATGTTAGTCATGATTTTCATGATATGACCAGTCATTCATGTTTGTCATACAGTCATCTTATGCCGTACCAATTTTGGTATAAATCCCATTACCGATACGGCCAGGGGAGCAAAGAGGTCGTAGGCGGCTAGATAGATACGCTCAAGGTCGCCGAAGTTCGCTAAGAAATGCTTCGCATTTAAAAATGAATAAATCACGGTAACTGTGATTCAATCCTATATTCTAGTAGTATCTGGATGGACGCTGCCAGTCGCCTTGGCCGTTAGCTGCTGCCCCGGCTCCTCGACTTCGCTTCCCGGCCTCACGCCCATCCTTCGAGGCAGCCACGGAATCAATACCCGAGGTACTTCGCGGGCTACCGCTTTCAAACCGGGCAAGCAGTGCAGTACGCGGTGCTGTATCGAGATGGCCGACGTGTGGTTCCCCTCTAAGCAACTTGCACGATCATTTCTTGCGTGATGACGAAATCTGATAGTTGGGATTCCTGAGTGGCAGCTCCGTATCGAAAAAAAAAAAAAAAAGAAAGGGGTGAGCGTAGGAGCGAGAGGGGGGAGGGGGACGCGCATGCGCTGTGGTGGTGTGGGACGCGGGACGCGGGAAGGAGGGACGGAAGAAGCCCCCTCCAAACACATGCAAGCAAGATCAAGGAATGGGGTCAACCTGGGCGACAAGCACCACCTGCCTAGCCATTGCTAAGCAGCCTCTCTGTGCTCTCGGCCATGACTCTGATGACTGTGCTAGTGGTTGGCGGCCTTCATATTACTACAGTGTTCTGGTTCGCATAATGGGTGCTTCCCCACTTCATGAAAGTGGCCGGACGCGGTACGCGGGACACGGGACGCGGGACGCTGGACGGCGGACGGGGGACGCGGGAGGGAAGGACATAGCCCCCGAGCATAAGCTGCTTCGCATCTAATAAATACACTTAAACAACGGATCAACACTATATACAATATTTACAGCCCAGCAGTGGAGGCCTGC
>JALIZH010032185.1:0-21026 GCA_030522465.1 Rhipicephalus appendiculatus
AGCCTCCGACGCACTTCTTCAATCATCATCATCAGCCTGACTACGCCCACTGCAGAACAAAGGCCTCTCCCACGTTCCGCCAATCAACCCGGTCCTGTGCTTTCTACTGCCACGTTATACCTGCAAACTTCTTAATCTCGTCTGCCCACCTAATTTCCTGTCTCCCCCTCACGCGTTTGCCTTCTCTTCGAATCCAGTCAGTTACCCTTAATGACCAGCGGTTACTCTGCCGACGCGCTACGTGCCCGCCCCATGTCCATTCTTGATTTCCACTATGATATCCTTAACCCCCGTTTGTTACCTGATCCTCTCTGCTCTCTTCCTGTCACTTAAAGGGCCCCTCACCAGGCCCCATAAGAAATTTCAGTTAGACGCTGGCAGTTGTTGTGTGTCCGATGAAGAGCATTATGCCACAGGAATTTTTTCAATCGGTTCATTACGAGCTGAGAACACCGGTATTTTGAAGCGGCGCGAAACCATGATGCGAAGAGGCGAGCTCGATACCCTTGCCGCTCGCCCCGCGTAGCCTTCGCAAGCCAAATCTCTTCCCTACCTTCTCCGACATCCGAGCGAGAGCAACACGTCATGGGCACGCAAGGTCACGTGTGGATGACGTGCCCGAAGAAGCGCAGCCCCCGAGCGGCGTTGTGTTGTTGACCAGCGTTATTTTGTGGTCTACTGCCTGTTTCTGCGGGGTGGATATTATGAGCCAGTGCCGCATTTACGTTTACTCGGACGCGCTAGAACAAATGAGCACAATGAGTGCTCGAACGCGCCAGAACATCTTTCGTTTCCGGGGCTGGCGTCTGCTCGATGCGCTGACCGCGGCGACACGAACGCATGCGAAATGGAGGCACATTAGCGCCGCATATCGTTGCAATTCAATGAACAAAAATGAAAAAGACGCACACATTCCGTTTGTACGTCTCATTATTTCTCTCAAGTTTTATTCACCTATTCAAGCAACAAATTCCACAAACTACACACGTCTTGTCAAATAATTATCGCAGTGCCACGTGCTACTGTTCTCGACACCAGCGCACAGTCGTCTACGTACAGTACCGACATCACAGCACTAACCGTCTAGGTAGGGCCATTCCACCGTGTACGTCATCCCCTCATTCTCTAGGCGCGAGCACGCGAAAGGAAGGGCAAGCAGCGTTCAGCTTGAAATTTGACCCATTTCTGCGGCGCGTAGCGTTGCAAATTTTGGCAGACGTGATCATGAACGCTGAGTGTATGAATTGCGCTCGTCAGCTCAAAATTGTCAAACCTGGTGAGGGGCCCTTTAGGGTTACACCTATCATTGTCCTTTCCACCGCTAGCTGCGTCGTCCTCAATTTAAGTTGAACCATCTTTGTAAGTCTCCAGGTTTCTGCTCCGTAGGTAAGTACCGGTAAGATGCAGCTGTTATATACCCTCCTCTTGAGGGATAGTGGTAGACTACCATTCATGATTTGAGAATGCTTGCCGAATGTGCTCCATGCCATCCTTATTCATGTAGTTATTTCACTCTTATGGCTCGGCCCCGCGGTTACTACCTGTCCTTAGTAGACGTACTCCTTTAACACTTCCAGTGTCTCGCCACCTATCGCAAAGCGCTGTTCTCTGCCTAGATTGTTCCACATTAATTTCGTTTTATGCATATTATTTTCAGACCTACTCTTCTGCTTTCCGTATCCATACATCTCGAACACATCAACTTAACCTGGCTTGGTACACCCCTGCCATTAGACCGGCCACTTTCATTGCGAAAGCCGGAAAGCCCCAAACACGGACAACCACCGCCCCATCACCCTCACATCTCTGCTGGAAAGTTGGTGGAGACTATGGTACGAGATCGGCTGTGCGAGTTTTTGGAAAACCAAAACGTATTCGCAGACACCATGTTCAGGTTGCCCACAGGTCCGCACAGGATGTCCTACATTAGACCGTGAAATTGCAAATCCCGTCAAATACCCTTTCAGTGACAAGGCAGTACTCGCTCTGGATCTGAAGGGGGGCTTTGGAGAACATCAGAAGTGACATAACTCTGACGCACATTTCCCAAACGAACTGTGGACACAGCGCGTTTCAATACATAAAGCGATTCGCCTCTGTGCGGCCGTCGTACATCTGGATAGAGGATGAGGAACACGGCCCGTATCAATTACGCATGAGCGGTACCCCGCAGGACGCCGTCCACTCACCCTCACTATTTAATCTAGCAATGATGAAACTCCCTGCTCAACTGGAGAATTTCGAAGGCATACAGCACGTGCTGTATGACGATGACATTACCATCTGGGCTAAACACAGATCGGTAGGAGACGTTGAAGCCAAGCTACACCAAGCTTCGGCTCCGCGGTTACTACCTGTCCTAAGTAGACGTACTCCTTTACCACTTCGATTGTCTCGCCACCTATCGCAAAGCGCTGTTCTCTGCCTAGATTGTTCCACATTACTTTCGTTTTATGCATATTAATTTTCAGACCTACTCTTCAGCTTTCCGTATCCATACATCTCGAATGCATCAACTTAACCTGGCTTGGTAACTCCTGCTATTGGACCGGCCACTTTCATTCCGAAAGCCGGAAAGCCCCAAACACGGACAACCACCGCCCCATCACCCTCACATCTTTGCTGGAAAGTTGATGGAGACTATGGTACGAGATCGGCTGTCCGAGTTTTAGGAAAACAAAAACGTATTCGCAGACACCATGTTCAGGTTGTCCGCAGGTACGCACAGGATGTGCTACATTAGACCATGAAATTGTAAATCCCGTCGAATACCCCTTTCAGTGACAAGGCAGTACTCGCTCTGGATCTGAAGGGGGCTTTGGACAACATCAGAAGTGACATAATTCTGACGCACCTTTCCCAAACGAACTGTGGGGACAGCGCGTTTCAATACATAAAGGGATTCGTCTCTCAGCGGCCGTCGTACATCTAGATAGAAGATGAAGAACACGGCCCCTATCAATTACGCATGAGCGGTACCCCGCAGGACGCGGTCCACTCACACTTACTATTTAATCTAGGCAATGATGAAAGTCCCTGATCAGCTGGAGAATTTCGAAGGCATACAGCACGTGCTGTATGACGACGACATTACCATCTGGGCTAAACACGGATCGGTAGGAGACGTTGAAGCCAACCTATACCAAGCGGTGGAGATCGTGGACACCTATGGCCGCCGAAGCCGGCTTCGGTGCTCCCGGACCACATCGGAATTTGTGCACATCCGCCCCTCGACAAAGTTTACTACCAAAATTGAACTGTTCTTAGAAAACGAACTGTCACGATGCTCATAGCACCCGGCACGCTTTTGCTTGAGTAAGCGTAATGAACTCACGACGAAGCAACGGTGTGCCACAAACACAACCTTCATTTTATACACACATACACAGACGAACAGAAAGTCTGTTTCAAGAAAAAATATCTAAAGTGTCACTAGTCTGCTGAAACGACACGCGTCTCTCACAACGCGTTACTCAACGTCTGTGAGGAACCGTTGGTCGCTTACGGTTGCAGTCTCATGCTGTCACGAGACCGTCGCTCGTTGCGTCTCTCGGCACGGATGTAGTGAGGCGCGTTGCTGAGTAGGCATGGTGCTCGGGCGTCCTTCACCTCTGGCAGTATGAGACGCGTACCGGCAGACACTTCTGGCATGCCAGCCCACTATAGCCCGTGGGCACTAAGCGGGACGGATGAGTGGCCAGAAGCCCTGCCTTGTTCAAGGTCAGCGGCGACCACGCCTACCTGTCACGGCAGCTCAATGCAGTGCCGGCCAGCTGGAACTCTGGCGGGCTTCCAAGCTCTACAGTACTGGGGCAAGACCGAGACTGCCCAATCTTCTGCGGTCTTTACCGCCGCCCTGGCCTTAACCGTTCTTCAATGCTCACGCCTTGCTTGCTTGCTAGAACCTTGTTTTGGCACTTACCCACTTCGGGGATTGGCCATGAACCGGCGGTTAATATAGTGATATAGATTAGACTTAAAACCGAAAAAGGAAAACAAATCGGTTGACTGGGGAATATAGAAAAAAAACACATGGTTGATCCCTCCGTGTAGGAATCGGTATAACACGAAAGTGAAACGTGTCCTTACAGAAGTAGTGGAATGCTTACTGTACATTGATATAAGGAGAGCTGGCACAATGTCTATTGGTGTTTGACAGTTATAGCACCGTTTAACGTGGATGTATACACGCTAACGCTTGGTGGTACATCTGTATCCCGACGACTAAAGTCCATGATCAATGATTAAACAAACCCTTGTGGTCATATATGCTTGTGGTAGCTGTACGGTGACAGCGGAATCAGAGAAAGCGGTGTGACAGCCAGAAGAGCATCACTGGTTGGACGCCGAACTTGGGCTAAGGTCGCCTACTCGCGGCATGTTAGAGTTATTGAACAACGCTGCCCGACCAGAGGGAAACACAACGTGCGTCGTGTCATCCCCGTTGGCCGGCTGCAACTTTTCGCGGGGCGAGCTCAAGTTGGGAACGCATATAGCTACGGCCACGCGAAGCACTCGCGCGTCTTAGAGCTATTTTTGGTATGGACGGATGCTATGAGCGAGGCCAATGCTAGGGGTATGGTCGCCACCTGGCAGTGTGTTAATGCGTCGACAAAATTGCACTTTTCCTATTCGAAACGCGCCGAATAGGATGGACGCGTAGGAAACGACACTTTGAATGAGCTAATCGTGCATTTTACGGTCATAATGCATTACTTCACTTTAGCAAGAGTACTGCGGGAGGACAGTGGTAGATATAAAAGGCTTGTTTTTAAAGCTTAAAGAGTATGTGACTGTGGCGCATTGTATAGCGTGCCCGGCATCTCTTGTCGCGGACCAAGAGGTCGTAGGTTCGATTCCCGTTGATGGAACTTCTTTTTTGTCTCCTGATCATGTGTATTTTTTCGACGTCATTTCCGTGACGGAAATACGTCACTCAAATCTTGGTGGACCCCGGCATAAAACACTTTCGTGTTGAAAAACTTTTTCAGACGCTTATTTTATGTACCAATTTAATACGTATGCCAGCTGTCCAAAATGGCGCCTCCGCGCGCTTCTTCGCTTCTTTCTCGTCTTCGATTTCCGTTCCTTGTTCGCGTTTCATCCATTTCTTTTCTCCTCTTCCTTTTCTCCTAACATTTCATTTGTTATCCCTGACATCGACCCATCCCAGAACACGGTGAGACCAGACTACTGGGTCCAGTTATTACAGCGTAAGCTGTTATGAGATCACAACAAGGACCGTCCTTGGCGCCGCAGTTGTGTGCAGAGTCGTCGATTTCTTTAAACGGATCGAATTTCAGCACCGGGCAAGTGCACACGCACATATTCTCCTGTGGTTGGAGCGCGCTCCAAACGAGGATCTCAGCAGTGACATGCCTGGAACAATACGCATAGCCACAAAACTCATGACTCTGGACACGACTGTACTAAAGCGGGAACGCACGCAGGTGCGTCAACATAGTCACACGTGCTACAATAAGAACAGTACTCGTTGCCGCTTCGGAGCTCCCTTCTGGCCAAGTGAACGTCCCGCGGTAATAATTAAATGCGAAGCATTTCTTGGCGAACTTCGAGCGTATCTATCTATCTATCTATCTATCTATCTATCTATCTATCTATCTATCTATCTATCTATCTATCTATCTATCTATCTAGCCGCCTACGCATTTGTGCTCTCCTGGCCGTATCGTTAATGGGATTTATACCAAAATTTGTATGGTATAACATGACTGTATGACAAACATGAATGACTGGTCGTATCATGAAACTGATGAACTTGTCATGAAAAGTATGATCTACACGCCCTGGCCACAGTGCTCCTGCGGCCGTTTTCTTAAACTTGATATATCCAACAATTGGTATGATGAGACATTTCTGCATGACCAACAATAACGGCAGGTGGCAATATGACAATCATGACCTGCATGTCATGTACAACATGATTTACATGCCACGCTCATGGCGCGCTGACGGCCGTTTCGCTAGCATGATATACGCCAAATTTGCTATGGAGTGACGTGATAGTATGACGAGCATAAATGACAAGGAGTTATATGGAAATCATGACATGTCATGTGCAACATGACTTGCATGCCACGCTCATGACACTTTCGTGGCCATTTAGCTAGCTTGATATACACCAAATTTGGTAATCAGCGACGTGATTGTATGACGAGCGTAAATGGCAAGTGACGATATGGAAATCATGGCATGTCACGTGCAACATGACTTGCATGCCACGCTCATGACACTCTCGTGGCCGTTTCGCCAGCTTGATATAAACCAAATTTTTAAGGCGAAAGCCTTTAATGTGTCATGCTCACGTCCGTCCGTCCGTCCGTGCCCTGGCACGGTGCCAGGTGGGCGCCGCAGCGCACAAACGGACGCCGGTCGCGTTGGGCTCAACAGCGCTCGCGCTTTGCTTGCGTAGCGTTGCTGTGCCCAAAATGTCCAATCATGCAAGGAGGGAGACGCGCGCATCGCGTTCCATTCTGACCGACCCTGTCTCAGTGGGCACAGGCATTGAAGAGCACACTTGGGAATTTACAAAGGACCCGACAATTTAAACGCGGGAACGCGGATGGCGTCTGCACGACGCGCAAAGCTCGAGAATACGAACGCATGATAAACGGACGCAGATTGGTCTCGCATCTCGCTGCGATTCGAGGTAAAAAATGAAAAAAGAAAACACACACAATTCCGTTTGTGTGCCATCCCAATGCGAGGGTAAAAAAAGAAAAAAAAAACATGGCATAGTGCAGGTGGCAAAATGAATATCTTGGCATGCGTGTCATCTAAAATGCCATTTACATGCCACGGGCACGCTCAAGGTGCGCTTGCGTGCAGTTCGCTAGCTTGATATACACCAAAAATTTGTATTGCGGGATGTGACGATATAGCCAACATAAGTGGCAGGTGGTAAGATTAAAATCTTGGCATGCATGTCATCTACAATGCCATATACATACCACGTTCATGGTGCGTTTGCATCCCGTTCGCTAGCTTGATATACACCAAAATTGGTATTGCGCGACATGACTGAATGACGAACATAAATGACAGATCCTAACGTGGAAATCATGGCATGCATATTATGCATAGCATTATTTGCTCCTGGCTGACTGCTTCGCATTACATCGATTCCCGCAGTGCCTGGGATCTGCCGGTTTTTTTCCCCTTCAAAACTCCGCCGTGAGACGAGAAGGAAGAGCTGGCACGTCGAAAGAGATTAAAATAAAAAGTTTCAGACTATGCACCAAGACCTGTAAGCCACGAACTATGACAACAAGCAGCAATTCTGGAACGTGCAGTCCGAGCAGAAGTACCAGGACATACTGAAGGTGGGCATGACTCGACGAATTTTTTGGCTGAAGCGGACGCTCCATCAAAAAATGGGTCAATGTATTCAACGCATGTGTTCAACAATTCTAATAGCGACTTGCAATCATCCTAGACTGCTACTCGTGTGCCCCGTATGTGGTTGACTACGTCAAAAAGGCCAAGAGAGGGGAGCTCACAGTTGCGCATGCATATTGGACGCGTGTTAAAAGAGAACCCTGACCTCTGGTACACTGACCGTCTTTGAAGGCTCGGGGTACGAACGCTAAAGAGAATCGAGATGTCCTCGCAAGAAGCCGCTTGGTTTCGTCTAAGGCAAGACATGTCTCAATGCAGTAGACCTGTTGTGTATGTACGTATTTGTTTGCCCGAGGAGAGGACGCGCATCCGGAAGACACATGCAGAAATGGAACCTGAGCAGCTGCCACGAAATTCGAATGACGTTTGGAATAAAGACATTATAAAAGACTACGAGGACAGACCCGATGCCTTAGAGAGCACTTGCCTCGCTGATTTCACCTCACGGTACATCTGCACTTATCGACCACGAAAGCAGCCATCTGTTATACGGTACCGTTCGTATGCCATCGACGATGCTTGGAATTATAAGCGCAAGCACGTCATGCTTTTCCTATGTTTCCGCCCAGAAAGCTTGCTACTTGACGGGAACTCTTTCGAAGATATTTATCAATCTACACGTGAAACGATCTGAGCCCAGAAGAAAGAGTACGCCGGCAACATGCACATTGCACGACTGCCAAATTTGTGCTCAGTAATCATACATGAGGAGCATCAACAGCCTCCGATGATAAACGTCAAGGAACGAGAAACCGGCATGAAATACGCTGATCTACTGATTGGTGGCGAGGCAGAACGCGAGGCGAGGTTAACGGGACGCTGTGCCGCAGTTGTGAAAAGAGAGGACATCATGCCCACGGAATCGTTTTACGAAATGATGCGCCTCACAAATGCCGAACAGCATGAAATTCTCACCGAGGGGGTTCACAGATTGGCACCCCCGACTCGCAGCCTCTGAGGATTTTCTTGACGGGTGTCGCCGGCTGCGGAAAGACGTTTGTTCTTCGTCTGATAATTGGACGTATACAGCCGCTACCATAACAGTTCATCGGAAAGTCCATCGCAATGCTTACGTTGCTTGTGCAACAACTGACAAGGCAGTGGTTGCGATCGGTGGTGTTACTGTTCACCCAGCCTTCAAGTTGAGCGCCGCCGGTGAAGGTGGTTTACGAGACAGTGACCTCAATTCATTCAGACTGGCATTCAGGAACGTGAAATGCCTTATCGTGGACGAGGCTATCATGATGAGTGCTGACATAGTAGCCAGAATCGACGACCGCCTACGCCACATTACCGCGCAGTACAACGATCCATTTGGAGGGATCGTCAACTACCACCCGTTAGCGCAAGGAAGTATTTCGCCGCAACAAAAGCCGTCAAAACACATTCAACTCGGAGGTCACGTGGCACCACCTGCCATACTTCCCGCGACTCCAAGTCATGAGACAGAAGGAAGCAACATTCTCTGCTGCTCTCACCGAGATTCGAGACGTTGAAGCCCTCAACAACGATGAGTTGAGCATGTTGCAATCTCGCTTCGTCACCAAAGCGGGGGCATCTCGGAAGATGTATACAATGCGTCCGCCTTTTCTACACAAACAAGGATGTCGAGGCGTTCAATGCTCAAGATTCCGTAGAAGGCATATCCAATGTGCAGACCGTCCATGCAAAGGAAACGAGTTTCGGGAAACCGTAACTACCGAATAGCGCGAGAAGGCCATCGGGAAAATTGGCGAAATGTCGCTGACCGAAATGAGAAATTTGCAATCAACAATCATTTTGTGCATTGGGAAGCCTTACATGATCAAGGTCAACAAAGACGTAGTGGACGGCCTCGTCAACGGTGCGGTTGGGAAACTTGCCCACACTGAAGTGAACACATCCCGGATGCATCAAAAGATCGTGGCTAAATTTCGACTGTGTCGCCACAGGAAGGATTGCGCGAATGAAGGCGCTACCGTTGCGCAAGTGTACTCGGAAGTGCCATCAACCCCGACTGGGTGCCTATTGAACAACGCACGGTGAGTACAATGTTGGACCGCAGGGTAGACATTATATGTCGGCGCACCCAATTTCCTGTGGTCCAAGTCAGCACCATTACAATACAACAAGTCCCAGGGCGGCACGTATACTAGAGTGGTTTATGACTACCGCAAGCGTCATCCGCAGAAACTCGTGTACGTGGCACTGAGTCCAGCCACGTCTGTCGATGGCCTTCACATCACCAACACTGACGACGACTTCACATTTTACCATGGTGCTGTAAATCCAGATCGAGCGCTTCGTGACGAACTGAATAGATTGCAAAGCCATCGGCTTGACACCATCTTAAAACGTTGCTTTGCATGGCTCGACCAGCCTCACCGACTTTCCGTCTGCTCGCTGAACGTGCGATCGCTCGCTGCACACAGGATTGACGTCATTCAGCACCACATCCTAATGCGAGTGCCGATACTTTGCTTTTACGAGACCTGGGGTTCTCCACAGGAGATCTGCGGCTACACGTGTGTCGCATCAGCCAACAGACCTGTGCACCGGGCATCGGGTGTAGAAATATATGAGCGAGTAAATCAGTGTCTGCCATTCCCACTCGACGGCGCACCGGACGTTGAGTTCGCCGATGTCTGCGCAGTGCGCAATTCCGAGCGTATTGTGCTAGCCTCAGTGTGTGTCGCCAGGTGCACAACACAGCCAGATCGCACACTTCCTTACCCAGAGCTTCGCTCGGGAACAAGACCTGCCTCTCATAGGAACGGGGGGATTTTAACGTAAACGCCAAGGATCGCCGAAACGCCTGGTTCACACGCTGCGTGCAAGTGGACCTCGGCATGACCTTTGCTTCAGATATAAATGGGAGCTCGTCGATCACCGGCTCTTGTTTGGACTTTGTCTTTGCAAACAACGAAGTGGCCTTACTGTTACGGTGATGTCCTTCGCGAAGTATTTTTCCCTATCACAAAGCCCAGCTAACTGTTTTTCAATAAATGTTGGCCTTACAACAAGCTCCCTTTTCAGTAAATATTTGTTGACAACAAGCTCCTGCAACACTTCATCATGAATGAAAATGGCTGTGCATGAATTAATCGGCGCGAGCAGCCAGCACCAAAATTATTTCATTTCTCCAGTATTAGGATTAGGATGTTGTAGGTTGCCGGCGGATCTAGCCTTGCGAAATTTGCGAGCTATTGCCGCGCCCGGTTTCCTCTTTTCTGATCATATGAAACCAATGTCCTTCTAAAAGCGAAGCGCGGGCACGCCCTATAGAAAGTCGGGCGCAGCGCGACGCACCCCTGCTTAACCGGTGGCCTGTGAGCTATTCCGTATAGAATGTTTCACCGGGCCCCTATATCCCCAAACCACACCCCAACATAAATGTCACTCATCACCAGTGACATGCGAGGCCTGTAACGGTGAAAAACTTCAAGAGCAGTCGCGACGCCTCCTTCCTGAATGTCCAGTGACCACGCCGAAACACAATATCGTTTACACTGTCGTGTGGTGAGCCTAAACGCTGTAGTTCTTCAAATAAACATTGAATGTCTTTCTTAAGTTCACGACACTTAAGCAAGTAATGTTCTATATCACCACAGGTCTTAAAGCCGGGCACAGTGGCGTCGCGGGGAGTCTGATCTTGTGGAGCCATGCTTGCGTATGCGCTGAACCCGTCCGAATGCGATGTAGCAAAGAGGCCTTTTCCCTTGTTAGCCCTTTCGTCACACATGGACTGGGGAGGTGTCAACCATTAAGAATGGAATAGCCTGTTGACAGCTTCTCTTAAAAGATGTTGACGGTCTCTAGGAGCCTTCTTCGCTGGCCTAAGTTCCGAAGCACTCCGGGCAAGTCTGTCAGCCGCCTAATTACCCGATATACCCACATGCGATGGAATCCATTCAAACTTGATATTGAGTCTAGCGCTGCGCAGGTCTTTAAGGATATATAGCGATCTTTCAGTGCACTGCTCCAAAACCAACCCAATCTTTAGCCGTAGCAGAGCAGGCTTACTGTCCGAAAGCAGCACGACTTGTTGCTCCCTACAAAACTTCAATTTCTTCAGGGCTGCCTGAATTGCCACGTTTTCACATGCTGTCGAAGAAACAACGTTGTCGAGTCGCGCTGCCCAGGATACCTTTTGGGACGGGATCACAAACGCTGCAGCGATTGCTCCGCGCTCTATGTCAACCGATCCATCGGTGAAAACTTTGAGATGGTTGGCGTACTTTTCTTCAATGTACTCAAGCACGGAAGAACGTACTTCTGCTGTGGGTGTGGAACGCTTGCTGTGCATCCGTGGAATCGTCAACTGGCAGTAGACATTCTCATGTGACCAAGGTGGGTCTTGTCGAAGTTGTTTGTGTCTGGGGAATTTCAGGCCAAGATGACGAAGAGTGTTGAGGGCCACGTAAGCTCGCGATTCCGGAGGGCGCCGAAGGCGACTGAGAAGTTCTAGTCCTGGACTCGATTTTATAAGTCGGCAAAGCTGTGTCAGCAGTCTTTGAGAGGCGAGAAGACGCAGTGGTGGAAGACACGATTCATGAAGCACCTTGACGCTGGCTGCAGACTTTAGGCACTCCCAAAGCAACTCTTAGGCCTTTGCGATGAAGTGTTTCGAGCCGTTCGTACTGCGAATCATTTGGAGAAATCAGAGGCAATTGGAAGAGCACACGGTTGACAATAACTACCGAGTGTAACGTTATCAGTAGAGACAGGAGGCAAATGCCTATTTTTTCCTTGCGTTCCTATAGCGTCACTTTGATATATGAGCATGAATTAGGGGTAAAGGAGGGCTTCTATAGTGTTTTTATGGTGCCTATAAATGCCTATTTTTTGGGGTTTGTGCCTTAATATCTATAAGTGCCCATAAATGCCTATTTTCATAATTGGTGCCTATATGAACGCTATTTAGCCTCAAATTTTGCTTTCAAGTACAGTTTGAGAACGTAATTCATGTTACCGGGCGAAATTGACGTTTCGGAACTTAATGGGGTTCCCTAGTTCAACAAACATCGGGAAGCAACCGGTACCAGCAGTGAAATGGGACGCGCCGGCCACCTTACCCCACCGCACTGACATGGCGCGAGCGGTTGGAGCAGGGGAGAGGAAAAGACGCTATTTCTGCAACCCTAAATGGGAGCACGTCCCAGCGTGTACAGTGGAATGGGGAGAGGAAAATAAAGGCGGGAAGATTAGAGGGGTAGAAGAGGAGAGTGGGGTCTATGGCCGAGGACGTGGCGAGCGGCTTTTACCGCCGGTTTTCCAGTTCAGTGTTCCCATGGAATTGAAGCACCTCCTTGAAGACTTGGGTGTGGTGGGGGGGCAGAAAACAGGAGGTGCCTGCGCGCAGCAGCAGGAATATGCAGAGCGAATGCGAAACCACGGAGTGCCGTCAGGGGAAAGTAAAAAGTAGGTAAAAAAATCAGATGTGCACATGGCTTTTGTTTTGTTTGCAATTTACTCTTAAAGGGCGCATCACAAGGTCACATGAGAAATTTTAGTCAGATACTGGAAGTGTTCGCGTGCCCGATGAAGACCTTTGTGCCACAAGAACTATTTAATTGGTTCATTACGAGCCGCGAAAGCATGATGTCGGTAGGTGAGCTTGAAACATTTCCCACTCGCAAGCCAAATTCCTTCCCTGTCCTCTTCGGTATCGGAGCCGGAGCCGGAAGATCACACGACGTTGACGCATCAACACGCCATGCGCACGCAAGATTACACTATGTGCACATGACATTCCCAAGCAAGGTCATGCTCACAAGCGGTGTTGTATCGTTTCGGCGTTCGCTCTATAGCGTACAGCCTGTTTCTGTGGGATGGATCCGTCTATGCGTTTGGAGAGGCTGGCATGGATCCTGTATCCTTACCACGAAACAGCGCGTCGCACAGCTGGAACTGCTGTAAGGGACGATGCACCAAAAACATGCTAAGCGTTGTCAGAGCTGGCGCCGGCACGACGCGGGAACGGCGAAAACACGAACACAAAAATAATATAGGCAGCTAAGTCTCGCATGGCTCTCGATTCGAAGAAAAAGCTAAAGAAAAACGCGCACACATTCCGTTTGTATGTTTTAATATTTCTATTAACTTTCATTCTTCTGTTCAAGCAACAGATTGCACAAATTACACATGTAGCCTCGAATAATTCTCGCAGTTTCATGTACTACTGTGACATACACAGGACCATTCCTTGTTGAACTTAACCTCCGCCATATTGGTGCGCGCGCCGGTGAGATAAAGTGCACAATGCATTCAGTCTGACATTTCACCTCCTTCCGGGGAGCGTAGCGTACCAAATCTTGGTAGACGTGATCGTTAGCGCAGTCCATGCATTACACTTCTATCTCAAAACGCTCAAACCTGGTAAGAGCCATTTATGGTGTTCACACAAAGAGGACAAATTGACCCTGCGCTATTAGACCCGGCCAATACGAGGCTAACAGACCATTCTGGCCTTTTAGCGGTCTGGCTATTGAATCCTGTGCTCCCCTTCCCAGCCATGCCGAAAAGAAGCAGACCCAGGAGCGTGTTTATTCGATGGTGGACACTTACCATTCTGCACAATAAAATGAAAGACCATGTTCTGGAAACCGTGCCCGAAAAGGGACCATTGCATGGCTATGTTAAATCATGAACGCCTTTGTACAATCATAAAATATAACATTTGTTTGCTTTCCTGTCGTAGATCAGGTCGAGAACGTCCTTACTCGAAAATTTGAGTTTTTTGTAAAAATTTATTGTGCCTATATTTACGATTTTGGGGGGCCTAAAACTGCGTTTTTCCTGCCCATTTTTGGCGCCTAAAACACGATTTTTAGTGCCTAAAAATCCGGCCTCTAGTTATCAGTGATGATGAATGGCGTCCCCAGCTTGTTCCTGCCATCCTTCGAAGGATGTTTACATGGGGTGACAGGGCTGAAATCGTCTTGTCTACTGCACATCGCCAATTCATCCTGAAGTCTAGTGTGACCCCAAGGAATTTCATGTATTTAGCTTGCTGAATTGGTGCATCTGGAAGTGATATCTCCACCCTTGTTTCTCGTCTTCGCATACCGGAAAATAGCATAAACCGAGAATTTTCTACTGATATCGTTAGTCCAATAGATGCGAGATGGGTCTCCGCGGAGAGTACAACCCTTTGACCAAGCATTTCCAATCGCTCATGCTGATATTCAGACAGCCAGATGCATATATCGTCGGCACAAATTAATATTTGAACTCCCTTACTGACTATTTTTAGGGCATCGGTTAAACCAACTATGGCCACATTGAACAACATTGGAGACAGGACACTGCCCTGTGGCACGGCTCTGGTGATTTTCCTTGAGCTACTCAGCACTGTCCCCAACTTCACCTGCATCGAACGATCACCAAGAAACGCATGAACAAAGCATAAAAGGTGCCCTTTTATCCGCATAGATGCAAGGCGACAAATTATCGCATCCTGGGACACGTAGTCGTACGCTTTTGAAACGTCCAGAAATATTGCCAGCGTTGGCAAGCCGTATGCTCGTTTCTGTTCCATGTGGCTTACCAAGTCTGAGATGTTGTCTTGTGCAGTCAATCGTTGCCGAAATCCAGCCATACATGCCAGAACAGCCTTGTGAGACTCAATACACCATATCAGCCGAATTAACGCAAGCTTCTCCATGAGCTTCGCTACGCACGAAGTTAGTGATACTCGGCGATATGATGCCAGCTCCGTCCTTTCGTTATCAGGCTTCAGCACCGGCACGACTCAGGCCATTTTCCATCTTGAGGAATATTGCCCGACTCCCACACATAGTTGAAATACGTCAGAAGGCTACTCCTCAGTTCTGCAGACAGATTTGAAATCATTTGGTTAGTAATTTCGTCAGGTCCAGGAGCGCAGCGTCTACGGAGAGAGCTTATGGCTGCCTTCAGTTCCCGCAGCGTAAAAGGTGCGTCGATGGCAGATGCAGAATAAGGCGGAAGTGAAGAAGGTGGTTCACTTTCTCTTCCAATCAGATAAGCGTCAGCAAATTCCTCGGCTAGAGATGGCCTTGAGATGTCCTTGGATAGCGCGAGGGCGATAAATGGTTTTAAAGGCTGGGGCGTGCTTGCGACGCTACTTAATACTTGCCAGATCCTTGACAGTGGAGTAAATACAATTAAAATGTCAGTAAATACACTGACAGCTGAGTAAATGCGCTGCCCATTGTTTTGCTCCGAAGCTTTCTGGTCTGGCGTCATATTGCTGCATTAAGTCGGTTAAACTGAGTTTTGAGAGCTGGTTCGCCACTTCTTCGCATGAGCCTTTTTTCTGTCCTTCTTCTAGCAGCACACCAATTACGGAGTTTGGGTAGGTAGCTTAAGTATGGCGCTTGCCGCCGCTTTACTCGCTAGCATATCCTGAAATATGTCCCCTGATCGCTGAGCTAGATGCTCTCCGTAGCGATTCCAATCAGTTACTTTGCTGCACTTGGCGACCATCAAATGGTAGCCAGCAACATCTATAAATATAGAGAAATGATCACTTCCCATTCTGTCTGGAGCTGTACAACACGTGAGTTGAACGTCACTTGAATGCAAAGTCAGAGCAATTAAGGGGGCAATACACTCCGACGTAACGCGGCCGTGCGCTCGCGTCATGGCGACGTTACGTTGGCGAAAACGTGACCATCTATATTCCGGCGGCACCTAGTGTCGACGCGAATGGCGGCAGCTAGCGCACTCGGACGTCGTCCGGCGCCGAATGCAACCGACTGAATTTCGCGCCGACCGCGCCAAGCTTGTTACGCCTAGCGCCCTCTCTCGTTGAGGTAGAGACTCGCTACTCGGCGAGCTCAGTCAGAGCAAGATGGCGACTTCGCAAGAAAGCGTGCCCGACCTGTGCGGCTCTGAAATCGAAAGGTTTCTGGAAGCCGTCCAGCGACACCATTGTGTCTATGACACGAAAAGAATGGACTACCGCGATGCGGAGCGAAAAAACAACGCGTGGCAGCACATACGCGTGTACTGCAGCCTCTCAAAAGGTGAGTCAATGCTGCACACGGTTGTGAATTGTATACGTCTCCGGACACGTTGTGCACTCAGCGCCTGTTTGTTGGGTCTTGTTTTCCCTGCTTCAGTCGAAGTATGCCTGAAACAATGGAAGCGGCTGAGGGATCGGTATACTCGACAGTTTAAAGCTATTGAAGCGATGGAAAAAAGTGTCAGTGGCTACGTGTCTCGGCGGGCCTGGGAATTCACGGAGTCCATGGCCTTTTACAAACACTTGGGCCGTCCCAGGAAGTAAGTTAAGAATTTTTGAAGTTGTGTGATCACATTCATACCTGCTTAGCATTGCGGTCACTTAGATCACTATGTTTTGATGACTGGGTACGTTGCTTTCTTGTATAAACATTTCCGCACACGACAATCATGGCGTGCAGGGAAGTAGATGAGTTTGCTGGGCCCTTTATGTAATCGTGATTTGTTTTGCGTTTTCCGAGTGCACATCATTAACATCTCTTGTGTGTATTCACTGAAGACAAACAACTTTGTTGTACTTGCCTCCCCCCGTGTCCACTTATTTGTTCCCCCCCCCAGAATGTTCAGTCCTTGCACGAAATATCAAATGATCACTGAATACTTCCACGAATTTCTGGCGCATCTATGAATAGCACGTGACTTCTCAAACCCGCTTTTTTTCAGTAACGTAGATAGGTGGTGAGCGAGATGGATACGATGCATGTTGTGAAAATCAGCGCGAAAAGAACGGAGCGCATTAGACACAGAACGAGCGCTCGTTTTTTGTACTACTGTCCGTGTGCTCTGTCCTTTTCGCGCTAATTTTCACAGCACGCTTTTTTAAAGTACACAGTTTACATAGTTTACATATGACACTGTAGGTCCGAAAAATCCTTCGGCATCCTGAGCGAGCGATGCATCCAGTTGTAAAGCGGACAAAGGCATGTCTTTACATGACTGTCGTGCACCTATTTCACTTTGCAACAATGTAGGTCTTTCCTCTGCATAACCACATGCAGCCTGGAGCCTTCTGGCGATGATGGCGAGACCTCCGAGAGCATCTTTGCAACTATGCAAATTATGCCGCCATCACCCTCAGGTGTTGAGAGTCGCATGGATTCCCCACAGGAGCTACAAACGCCAGCAACGCCGCCACCATTGGCACAACGACAATTGGTAACCGATAAACAAGAAGCTGCACCGAAGCATAAATAAAGGAAAGACTCGACAGGAGCGCAAATAATGACACTGATTGCAAAAATGGAGGAGGAGAACAGTGTGCACACCATCGACATCAGTTAAACTTTGCTTATGGTAATTCTTTAAAATTAGTTTTTCTTTTTATGTAATGCTGCACTTTTAAAAAGAAGTTTTCACGAGTTGAAGACGACAGAGTAAAAGTGCTATGCTCTCATCGGAAATCGTGAAAGACCAGCATGCTTGTTTGTTATGCTTGTATTTTTGCTTATGGGCAATAACGACAGCGGTATTTCTGCGAAGCGATTTTGTAATGTCTATCGCATTGAAAGGTAGTTAATCGATACAAATCCAATTTATCGTTCGCTACATGCTTAAACCATGATGTCACTGTGAACCACACTGCAATATGGAGTTAATTTTGACTCCTGTGATACACTATAAAGCCCTTAAATTTAAGTACACGGGTGTTCTGGCACTTCGCCCCTATGCAAATGCGGCCATACGGCCTGGAATCAAACGTTCATCTTTGTCCGCAGAGCGACACTTCACCTGCTAAGTTTCCGTGCGGTGTTATGAACAGAGAGAATGCAAATGTGATATGATGCAAGTGCGATACGCTGTTCAGCAACGTGGTGATAAAACAGTATACGGACAATTGTTTGTACGCATAGAGTATCATATAGGTTGAACACGCATAGTATGTTACTGTGAGTATTTCTTTCTCGGTGTTGTGTATTCCATTACTATCCAGAATCTCATTTTTGCATTAAATTAAGAGTGGTATTCTGTTTTTTGTGTGAACTTTCAACATGACATGCTTTAAAAAGTGGACTGCTTTCGCATTTCTTGTCTGTCGAATTTGCAAAATGTGATAGTTACTTTTGCCTTTTTTTCATGTTATTGTGTGCCTTATAAAATGTTTCATTTTTGCCACACGTTAAGTATTTTGAGCACCGTATATAGTAGTACAAATGTTTCATCATTTGTCAAACAGCATCAAACAGAATGCTAAATTGCACTGTGACTATGAATGTTTTATGCTCAGGCGTTTTTCCTACACATTTCAGATGTTTGTTCAGAATCTTCCAATGCAACACCCCAGAACTAACAAACGGACAACACAGGCTGGTAATTGAGATAACACGCACACACATACATACTATGTGTGTACGTGTGTACGAAATTGTCTGAATATCTGCGTTTTGTTTTCACTTGCTACATTTTTATCTTGGTGTTGCACACAAATATATCATGTTATGAATACATAGATAAGTGTATCTTCTCTTTTATTTTTGTGCACTTCATTCGAAAGTGATCATGAAATTAAATTTTTTTCTTCGTGATGCCTCTATGTTATCTGTAAATGCGGTAAATGTTTCTGAACAATGTTTTCACAGACCACTGCAATATACACTTCATATAAAAAGACATGCAAATGCCCCGTGGTGCAAAAATTAGCCACAGCATGCTTTTAGCTCACATATTACAAAATAACAGCTTGGTGGTCATCGATTTGCACTTATTAGCATACATTGCTAAGTGCGGCGAGTTGGCATACATGGGATACAATCCTATGTAACGACGGCTTGAATTAAGCTATCAGGGCGCCATATCCGAAATCGCATTGGATTAGTTGAAACACGAACAGGAAGTAAACATTTTATTTTTTTATTTCAAGGTACTTTAGTACGGGGGGGCACTACAGGCAAATGACAGAAAAAACACATAAGAGCCAAAAATGCTTACAGTAATGCGTTTGAAAAACACTGCTACACATAGAACTGTATGGGGAAATATGCACATAGTTCAAACACATAAACAGCGATGGATATTCTACAAAAAACTCTGCTTGTTGCTAAACTTAAAAAAAATACGGCAAACGTACTAATAATTACGCATAAGACAGTCTTACAAAAGCCAGAACTCGAATATACTGTGTTCTGTAAGGAATACAGGAAGAAAATATTAAGGGTGCAAACTATGCATGTATGTTTACAAGAGATTTTAGCATCGCCTGAGAACCCTCAGCTGCCACGGCAGTGAGCCTTCCTCAGACCTAAAATAGTCTGCTATTTCATCTCTCATTGGCATGGCACTTGAAGTTGGGCGGGTGGTGGATGATTTTGTCTGAGTACCAGTTTGGATTACACAATGGCGCCACTCTCCATCACGTTTTGTGTCCCCGAGTTGCTTATCACCGTAATCGTCAGGGAAATACGCAGTGTCTCTCATGAAAAATTGTGTAGCCACACTGCAGCCTTGAACATGTCGGTGACTAGGTATTGCTCGCTTTCCACTGTGCCAAGGAAAACCCGCCATCGTGACACTAAAATTCCAAAAGCATTTTCCACGCATCGGCGTGCCCTGGAGAGACGGTAGCTAAAGACCTTTTAAGTGCGAATGCATTTCTTAAGCGACCCCGCAAACTCCGCCGGCATCTGCGCTCCTCCTCCTCTCCCCTAGCAACGGCGCGAGGAGCGGAGAGGAGCGTCTGTAGCAACGGCGCAGCGACGTCACGCCCCACGTGACTGCGCGCGCTCCGCCCTCCGCTCCGTGGCTGCGCGCGCCGGCTCCGCACCGCTCTCCATCATCATCAGTAAAAGTGCTTTGCACTTAAAAACGGCCAGACCTCCGTGGGTCGGCTGGCGCGTGCTCTCTCGCTGCCGTCTCCTTCGCTCGGCTCTGCAGTTTAGTCGCGCGCGCCCCCTCATAGCATCACCCCGTGCTTCGCACTTCCTCATACTCCCCCTTCGGGGGAAATGCGGGTATTTTTTTTCTTTCGTCTAGTCCTCTTCCTGGATAGGGCCGCATCAGGTAGGTGCGCGGCGGAAATGCTGCGTCACCACTCAAGCCAAAGTGACCGCTTCGTTGGAGATGTAGAAGGCAACCCCAACCCTTTCATTTGAAGCCTTTTCTTAAGATTAATGCCTTCGAAAACTGCACCGTCAGGGAATCGCCCTGCTCCGATGTCCACAGTGATAAACCTGTAGCTGGCATCTGCTACAGCGAGCATAAGCATTGAGTAAAATCTCTTATAGTTAAAATTGTCAGATCCACTGTTGGCGGGGCACTTGATGGCGAAGTGCTTCCCATCAATACTACCGACAGTATTAGGAAAGTTCTACTTCTCATTGTATTCTGCTGCTATTTTGATCCACTTCTGCTCACTGGGTTGTGCCATCACACGTGGTAACAAGGATTCCCAAATCACCGGCAGCCTTTCTTTCAATATGTTAGACACTATTGAACCGTGCATTCGGTAGCTCATTGCAATATCTTGCACCGAGCCTCTTGTTTCCATGGAGCTGGAAAGATGAATAAAAGAGTGTCCTAAAATAATGGCAAAGTATTTTCATACCTCTGATTACACGGAATGCAACTATTACCAACAACGTAAGTTTCGAAGTGTGTGCCACGAAGAAGAGGCACCATGCAAACGT
>JALIZH010032188.1:0-19884 GCA_030522465.1 Rhipicephalus appendiculatus
ACCAAAAAACTCATCGACCATTAGTTCAGCGGCAATTGCGCTGACAGTGCCATATACTAATGGTGCATCCAGGCAGAGTCGCCGCGTTGGATCAGTGGTTCTCTCGGCTGCTGACGCGAAAGACGTCGGTTTGATACAGGCTGTGGCTGTCGCATTACGATGGAGACGAAATGCTGCGGCCCGTAAACTTTGCGATGTCGGCGTTTTAAAGAACCCGACGTGCTCGAAATTAACCGGAGCCGTCTACTACGGCGCTTAACACAACATGGGTTGCTTTGGAAGGTTAAGCCCCATAAACCATACCAGCATATGCATTCATTCAATAACTCTTGCGGTAGCTGAAGGAACTCATTCTTCTTTATCCAACGAGGGGTGCTCTCGTGAATCTCAACCTAACCAATCGCGTATGAGCAAGTCTAATGCTCGTCGCACTCACCGATCCTCGCGGTAGCCGCCCATCATGTCGTGGCAAAACATTATCCTCGGAGCCTGCCCATCACCTCGCTTCACTTCGCGGATCCGTTCGACGACGCATGGCTGGAAGTCCCTGAACGCCAGCAGTTCATCGAGCGTGTCGAGTGGCCTTACCACATCGTGAGCCATCACGAATGTTCCAGCACACCGCAGAACGTGTAACAACGCCGTGTCGTTCACCACTCTGCGGAAATTTCGCTCTACTTTATAACTTACGAGGTGCTAGCTGGTCTGCCTCGCAAGTGGGCGGGCTGTTCAAACGCGTTTTACTATCCGAAAGGCGTAGACAGCCGGCTTCCCCTGCATCTTCTTTTGGAACGCGCACGTTACACCGCGTTCTGTGCCCGTGCCGCGTGATGACGATGATGATGTTCATAACTCTAACAGGAAAGGCACAGACACGCTGTAAGGAAGAGGCCATGAATTTTGCGGTTAGGTAGAAACAGACAAGTACGAAGCGAATAATGATGTGGTCATGCAGAGGATAAAATGGAACAAGGCGAACAGACGTGGACGCGGCAGAAGGAACGTAGAGAAAACCGGACAAGAGCTACATCTGCGTTGCTGCCGCTGTGGTTTTGGTGGTGGTGGTGGTTGTGGTGTTGCAACAGGCGGGGTTACCCTGGCCTAAATGGTCGGCAATTGTTCCACCTGAGCATCTCCTGAGTTATAGGGGTCCGTCACCAAATGTCACACAGCCCCCAGTGTCTCGCAGGAAAGCCACGAGAATCCGTTGCACGCTCCTCCTCGTTGCCGTAGGCCCTTCAGGAAAAATGACATCTTCAAATGTCCCGTGCTTGTGACAACCTTTTTGCAAGCTGCGTACCATCGCTGTTCTTTCCCTATCAAACTGCGGGCACAGCGTGTACGTTTTTCGGCGCTGTTTCAGTTCATTATGCAAATGTACCGACTCGCTCAACTTCCCATCCTTCCAGAGCATAAAGATTCTACGGAGCATGAAACGAAAGCAAACCTAATTCAAGTCCAATAACAACAAAAGATTAGGGCAGATTCGCAATAATGGTGCAAAGACCGAGGGAAACGCGGAGCTGGGGGTCTCCATTGTTCCTCTTTTTCTCTTTCTTTCTTCATCTATTTATTTCTCTGTCTATCTGTTATCTCTCTTTTTTCTATGTTTATTTCTATTTCTTCCTGTCTCTCTCTATCTACCTTTTCTCTTTCTTGCTCTCTCTATCTTTCTTGCCTTTCTTTCTCTCTAATTTTTCGCTTCCTCATTTTTTCTATCTTTTTCTCTCTATACAGACTTCTCTCTCTTTGTTTATCGCTCTGCCTTGCTTTCTGTTTTTTTTTCTGCCTCTTTTAAATGCGACTTTGAGCGTACTATCTATCTATCTATCTATCTATCTATCTATCTATCTATCTATCTATCTATCTATCTATCTCTCTATCTATCTATCTATCTATCTATCTATCTATCTATCTATCTATCTATCTATCTATCTATCTATCTATCTATCAAGGCGCCTGGGACTTTGTGCTCTCCAGGCCGTATCATCAATGGGATTTATACGAAACTTGGTATGGCATGACATGACTGTATGACGAACATGAATGACTGGTCACATAATTAAAATCATGAATAATTTATCATGAATGGTATGGTTTACACGCCATGGCCGTGGTGCTCCTGCGGCCGTTTCCTTATCTTCATATGTCCAAAAATCGGTATGATGAGACATTTCTCCATGACCAACATGAATGACAGGTGGTAATATGAAAATCATGACGTGCATGTCATGTACATCATTTACATGCCACGCTCATGGCGCACTAGCGGCCGTTTCGCTTGCTTGATATATACCAAAATTGGTGTTGCTCTACGTGACTGTATGACGAACATAAATGACATGTGGTAACATGGAACTCGTAATATGCATGTCATGTACAACATGACTTGCATGACACGATCAAGGCACGCTCGCGGTCATTTCTCTAGCTTGATATACACCAAATTTCGTATTGCGTGACGCGACTGTATGACGAACATAAATGACAAGTGGTAATATGGAAATCATAACATGTCATGAGCAACATGACTTGCATGACACCATTATGGCCCGCTCGCGGCCGTTTTGCTCACTTGATATGCACCAAATTTGGTATTGCGTGACGGGACTGCATGACAAACATAGATGACAAATCGTAAAATGAAAATCATGAAATCCACGTCATGTACAACATGATTTACATGCTACGCTCATGGAGCGCTCACTCCAAAACATACCAAAAAGTAATGCGCTCTTGTGCTGCCTCTGCCGGCTTCACATTGGAAAAACCGGACGTTGCGTCCAGCTTTTGACAAGACCATGGAGTTACCCAGTAGACCGAGGACTTGCTCGATGGTGCGTAGTATACGTATTTCACGAAGGGCAACTTTGTCGAGATGACTCAAGACTACGCAGAGCCTGTAAGCCACCTGAGGATTTCGGGACTACCTCTTGTCCAGCTCACCAAGGTGTAGGTTTGTCAATACGTCGAATAACTCCCTCCACTTCCGTCTTACCGAGTTCATGTTTGACTTCTGCTTGTAATAGAATAAGAATGCGTCTAGGAGCGCTTAACGAGAAGGGCAGCGACTGAACAACGTACACGCGTTGAGCGTTTCTCTTGCCGTGCCAGATGAGTTGCACAACGTAAGTGCCGAATACTCGTAGCGCTGTTTCCCTGGCAAGTTGGTCGACCTTCAGAGGCAGGATGTGGGAGTCATGTCGCACTGCTGAAACCTCTGACCCTAACTCCACATTGAACGAAGTCGTGTAGTTGTCGACCGTGGCTTCCATGTACTTCGCGTGGGCTGACGACTCTAGTTGTGTGGATAGATGACTGCAAGCTTGTTGCGTTTCTTTTGTAACCAGCTGAGCGGCAAACCTCTGCAAAATGTCCGTGCTTACGCACATCGTTGCACAGTGAGTGTAATAGTATAATGTGACGTTTTACGTCCCAGAACCACGATATGATTATGAGAGACACCGTAATGAAGGGCTCTAGAAATTTCAACCATCTGGTGTTCTTAAAATTGCACTGGCATCGCACAGTAGTAGCGTAGCCAGGGAGTGGCACAACGGGCCCGTGCCCCCACCGCTCTGGAAATTTTTTTCTTGCCATGGCAGACAGAGCAGAAAATGACGCTCGACCACACCTGCCAGCCTGGCCCACACTTCAAATCAACATGGTGCCACCCCCCCCCCCCCCCCCCGAAAAAAAATTTCTGCCTACACCCCTGTCGCACAGTACACGAGCCTCTGGCATTTTGCCTGCATCGAGATGTGACCGCCCGCGGCCGGGGTCGAACCCGCGGCCCTCGGTTCAGCAGTTCAACACCATAACTACTGCTCGACCACGGTGCAGAGTGAGTGTCGTGCTGGGCATTCGGACCGTGGGCGGGAGAGCGCCCACCGAAAAAAAAAATACATACTTTGGGCTACGGGTGATCGGCGTGTTGCGAGCCTTTGCGTTCGAACGCTGAGTAGCGTAATTCTCAATTTGCGACGCAGTAGCACTGTTTGCTTGATCCAACTTTTTGGCTTGGACAAAGTCGTCTCTCAGTGAGAGCATCGTACCGCGCAAAGTTGTTCTGAGAGACGGGAATCCCTAAGGCCTACCACGAACTGGTTACGAACGAGTTTCTCTTCGGCAAGGGCAGGGGGGTAAGTGCAGCGTTTGATGAGCTGGTTCAATTGGGCGTAGTGCGAGTCGACGATTTCACCCGACATTTGCATCCGTTTGCGGAAGCCAGACGGTTCTTATGGTATGATTACGGACGATGTGTTCCATGAAACGCGTGACCACAGTGTCATAGGAACGCGCGGATGCGTCGTCGAGTGAAAACGATTTCAATAACGGGCGCGCTTCTGGTTCCATGCAGAGAACGTGCTTGCACTTCGGACGCGGCTTGCTGTATTCCCGACACTGCAGCGTAGTCTTCATGACCCGACTTTCAAGAGGGCCAACTTGCAGCGGTGGAAAAATCGAATGAGTCCGGCTGTCCCGGCGCTGGGCTATCGGAGATTGACGCTGAGCCATTCCGCAGGAGACGTATTCCGATCTTGGGAAGCCATCGTGGCCTAGTGCAGGACCATTTCAGCGCTGATGAATTTTACTACGGAACCTACATATTGTTATGTGCCGCTGACCGAGAACGATGAAAAGGAGGACGGGTTGTCTCCTGTTTTCGCCATTTTGGCTGTTGTTGCCCCTGACCACTTTCATTGTGTATATATTGTCAATACACCCTTCTTTTATCGTCTACCCGTAACATCCTTGGTGTAGGTGCGGGGTATGGATCCCCGTACCTCTCGCAGCTATTTTGTATGCCTCTACTTGGAAAGTGGGGTACGACAAGCGGGAGGTTTAAGGAAGCGCGAGCCGGGAGTGAGATGAGAGGCGTCCAGAAGGAAGACTACCTTTATTCACGCCAAACTCAAGTGTCGGGAGGGTACACGGTGCCACCAGTGAGTCAGGTACTGTGGTATTAATACCGACCACGACAATTACGAGCTGTTCAGGAATATTTATTTTTATTTTCCCAACATTAATTTCCCATTTCTTTGGTTACCAATAGGTCAAAATCTACGCTAGAGCTTGGTCAATCGTCCCTCTCCGACTTCAAGACCCGACACCTGGACCTCTGTCACTCGTGCAGAAGCAAAGTACTTTGCAGTAAACCCCTTCTTTAGCTCTGAAGGACCTTATGCAGAAACAAGTTGCGCCTATGACGCACGACACCACATTTATTTCTTTGAGTTGGTCCGTGGCCTGCGTGATTATTTCCGGTTGCCATGTGAGCGCCGCTCAAAAAAAAAAAAAAAAAAAAAAGCTGCGTCAATAGCACTAATAATTGATGAGGTACGTTCAACGTCCCGAAATTACGATATGATTATGAGAGACGCCGTACACTGTAAACCAGATTACACCCATATGGGTGTAATATGGTGTCTATAACTCACACCCCTACACCCCACAAAATGGGTGTAACAAGCAGGATTACACCTATAAAATGGGCGTATTTCCAAATTTTCACCCATGGGTGTGAACATTCTTGTTCACACCCATGGGTGTGTAATAGCAAGATTACACCCATATGGCAAAAAGGGTGTAGGGGTGTTTATGCACAATTACGCCCCAATGCCCAAGTGAAAAATTCCATAATTTGAGTGGTACCCCTCTCCCAGTTGGCTCCCATGGAAGGGCTAGAAAGCTGACCCTTTAGAGCTAAAGGGCTCTAGTCCTTTTATGGCCACTAGACTAATCATAGTGGCTCCTGCCACAGTGGGAAAATCCTGGCCCCAGCGCTGTTTTTATGGTGCATATGACGCACGGGATATATGGCCCTCACATACACAATGTAATCGTAGCTGAATATGAAAGCATGACTCAAAATGTGTTGTCACATATTTATTTATCTATTTATTTATTGCATACCGGCATCGCCCATTGGGCATTACAGCAGGGGGGTTACATACAAAAATATACAACGTAATCACACTCACAAAGCACGACGTTCACACAGTTATCCATAGTGCAAAATGAAATCAAGCTTTATTAAACACAGAGCTCGTACAGGATTCAGAGACATATTGTAGGCTGTTCAGAGACCTTCTTCGAGTGCGCAGAGCGGCATCGCATTTGCGGCCAAAGAAGACATCAAATAAGGATGCGAATTGCATGGCATGGAGCACTAACGACCAAGGCATGTGTATCAAAATATAACGAAAGAACCTTTATTTGCACTTTAAAATGAAGAACTGGTTTTAACATGCTTCAATGCAACTCACAAGTACAGTGCAGTGAAGCATACAAACAGCAAGAACAGTAGTACAGTGCCGCATGCCTTATTTCTCTAATATACTGAAGTAATTGCAATCACATTGCAATCACATCGCAATCTCCACATTGATACGCCACAGTTCGCACGTCTTGTCATAACACATGACATTACACATGTCATGTGTTATGTCATGTCCCCCTTGTCATAACACATGAAATTTAACGCGAGGATTCCCTCCTGTTCAGGGAATACAGCAAACTCATGCGTATATATTAAAGCATTTCATTAGGAGCACAGGTGTGCATTTTTCTTAGAGGCTCTTCCGCCACCATCTCGAATTTTGGTTCGCGACCGAGCAAAGGCCGCCCTCCAAAATTTGTCCAATTATCTTCCACTATGGGTGGGAGGGGGACGCTTGTTCCAAATTTGAGAGTAGAGGTTTTGGAACTGCAAACAGTTTCTGCATAGAAGGAACTCGCATGTGGTTTTTATACATCATGTGTTATCAGGCTACGTGTTTGCATTTGTGCATACAGTAGGCCTATCCAGTAGAAGTTGCTTTCATGGTTGCAGAACAGTTGTAAAAGCTAGTATGGGTATTTAAAAGCGCAACAAAGCCTAGTACTGGTCTATAGTCCGCTCTCTCATTAAACCACTGCTTTCACGTTTCGTTGCGGCCACACCTATCGTCAAAAATTTCTGGAAGCTGTGTGATTAATGTGCTGTGAGCAAAAAGTGGCAAGTAAACTTTATTATTTTGTAAACGGTAGGTGCAATAATGAAATAGACCGAGTAAATCCCCTTTCAGAGCAAAGCTTAATGACTGACGTTGTACATCCTCCCGAGATTGTAACCTACGTTTCAAGAGTGCTACAAACATTAAACATGTACTGTAAATAGATATGAATGCCACAGCTGCACATGCAAAGAATTATAGCTCGCGCAGCAGGCTTAGAACTGTTAAAAAAGCAGGGTCTTACCAGTGCCCAAGAAGAGGCACTTTCAATAGATTTTGTGGTAAATAGAGGGCTTAATGAACAGACAACCTTCTGCTGCATTAATGACACACTATTGGTGAATCGCCCCCTTAAGTTGCATACAGGTAGGCTGTCTACACTTCACCATGTAATGCTGTTAACATTATGCATCTTTATAGTTTCCTACATGCATCGCGGTTAATCTTGTGGCAAACTGATGCTTGTTTTGGGAAAATAAATAGGCAGGTCACATAGATTGAGATGGAAGCTTTCGCATCAGAGGAATGTTCTAGAAATATACAAGGTATTTGCAGCACCCTTCGAGGAGCTTCCACCACTGCTGCAACCCTTTGAGTGAGGTCGTGAACCCGAAACAGCAGTTTTCGGGATGTGATGAAGAGTGCACTGCATCGCCAGCACCCAGTCCATCGAAGACGATGTAGTGCGCTGTCCTTTCAACAGTCTGCATACAAGACATGCATAACATTAAACTAAACATTTAAAAATACTGGGAACAATCATAATCTCATTATGAGGTATCCTATAATATAAAGCTCTAGTACTACTTCACAATTTGGGTTTATTACTGTGCACATCTACGTACGCAAGCATTTTTACATTTTAGTCTACACCATGGCTTACTCAATATGTTAGCAAAGATACATGGTGGGGAAAGAAAATGCTTCTACAATCATATCATGCACCTCTCAAAAGGTTTGAAATGTAGCAGGATACTCAATTTTCAGCCTTTATACCAAGATTTCTTGCTTAGATTAGAACGCCATAACCAGTAAGCCACTACAATGGGTGATAAACAAAATATAACCATGTTAACAATGCAGACAGAAGAGTAGCATTATTCATCATTTACCTTGAAGGATCCTTTCGCAGACATGTACCCAGCACAGATGTTCGATCTACTAAATGAAACTTGCACTAGCGTAAAACCCCAAGCAAGCACTCCCCTCCCTCTTTAGGGAGATTTCCCATATGCACCAATGACCGAGCAAGCCCCCATGTGAGCAGATAAATAGCGCTTATACAATGACCACTGCTGCTGGAAACACAGCACAGTGTATTTGTTGAAGTTCACCTGTAGACTTCTACTCCAGTTACATAAATAAGTAGGGGTGTGCGAATAGTGAAATTTCATCTCGAATCGAATTCGAATCGAATAGTGCCGAATAGTGGCCAAAAATATCGAATTCGAATCGAATATCGAATAGTATATTTACACAAAACGTGTACCTCTAGTTTTGGCCAGACAAAGGAAAGATAAAGGCGCTACAGTGTTCTGACAGCGTTGTTACGCACTTGTTAGTTTTTTGTCGTTGCTTTTTCCAGCTTTGACGAGCGCGTAAGCATGTTGATAACAGAGCTGCCATTCCAGTCAGTAGCGGCACTCTTAACATCCTGATGGATAACAGAGGAAATAATGTCACTTTTTTTTCTGTGGTCGCGCAATACGGCTCATCTGACAAGGTAATGACGTGTTTCATCGCTATGGGTGCTGCGGGCCCAGACATCTTCGGGCGCCCGTTCACAGCAGCGTTTTAATTGCTCGCCGGAACGATGGGAATTTCTGAACGAGTGGTGCAGTGCGGGAGTGGCGAGTGCACAGCGTAAACAAATTTCCACATGTGAAGCCAATCACTGAGGGTATGCCGGGCCAAAGCAGGACGATTTACAGCACTTGCGGCGTACGCGACCGAACTACGCAAGTCCGCACCTTCGTTTGGGAAATGAAGTTGCGGAAGGCTTGAAAATTCTCCCACGTGTTTTTTTTTTTTTGCGTGCGTAAAAGGCACAATCTCCTTTAAAATAAACATGCACTCACTGTGAACCAGGATATCGGTGCCAGTTTTAACGAAAGGCCTAGTGTAATGACGTTAGCGTTTGTTTTAGCCACCCACCCTAACCAAGTTGCACCATTGGCCTTTTTCGCATTTCAGATATTCGGCCTGTCGAATTATTCGAAACATCGAATATCAGCTATTCGAAAGTCGAATCGAATTATTCGATAAGGTATTATTCGATTCGAATTCGAAACTCGAATATTCGCACACCCCTATAAATAAGGTATACTGGATCATTTTATAATCAGTCTTTCACAGGTTGCTTATTGGTCAAAAAACGATTACTTCACCTACGAGGCCACAAGTGAGGCTCACTGTTGTCAAAACTCTATAAGACATGCTAATTTTATTCTGCTTCGAGTGTATTCATGAGCAGCTGTTTCGATGCAGTGCCTTTGGCAGATAAATACTATATGTTTTTCAATTCCTGAAAATATCCATGTAACAGACAATATTATTTAGAACTAACAGACATTGATGCCAAGGAAATTATAGGGGATGTTATTAGAAGTAACTGTAATGTAAATGTGAAGAAAGAAAAGTGGATGAAAAGATAACTTGCCACCGGCAGAGACCAAACCTGCGACCTTCGAATAACACGTCCGATGCTCTACCACTGAGCATCAGTGGCGGTCAACCCCCCCGTCCATTTTGTAGGGTATACATGAGCATTTAAACGTAGGAGCACTGACTGACGCTCCCACGTGTGACTGACGCCCTTTCTGTTCTGTCTTTAATTTTCTTCCTCGAAGGTTCGCGTCTCTTTGTATTTCAGTGAAATATTTGATACGTGGTGTCTGACTCCGGTGTGGAGGAGTGTTAACACTGCATGCCAAGGAAACGATAAATGTCCGTTTTGCAATGGCTCGAAATCGTGTCACTACTTAGTAGTATACTTAAACGATTCAAATACAAAGATGGCAACTGAAAACAGGAGACAGCCCATGCTCTTAGCAAATGTGGCTGCAAGCTACTGGCAAATAGACACGTGATTAGTGCACTGCAAAAACAAGGACGCGCACTAAGTCGGAGACAGTCACATGAGGAAGGCGATATATTAAGTGGTGGCCTGGGCGAGTTGGTAACTCAATATCGACATGAATGAAGCAAATAAAAGTGTCATAATTAACACAGCAGCACATGAGAGGCCTGAAAGACACACTTGCGTACTGAAAACGGTAAGCGCACCAAGAAAAGGACAACGAAAACAAACACAAAGAGTGGTACTTCCAACTGGTACTGTGAAATTAACACGCCACATGTGTAGTTTTCTTTGCTATGATGTGCTAACATCCCATGCCTCAGAACAGAGGCCACTGAAAAATTTTTGCTATTTTTTTTAGTCTAGCTTATTTCGCTAAATATTGTGAATCTTAACATTTGCACGGAACCAGGATGACAAAGCTAAGATCTCTTGCTATCATGCAGGAAAAGATTTTTCACCGAGCGCTCTAATGTCGCTCTGGGAGAAAGTGTTTGCGTTTTTGCAAAACCAATGGATTTCGTTATCTTCTGACGACCTCCCTTTTTTTTTTCAGTTAGGTTTTACCTCTTGACGCACACCGTTTTCAGGTCCCATTCCTTGTAGCTTCATTCCTATTCATTTGTGCTGGGTGCTACTTTGAAACCCACATTATTTACATGTCACCATTAATTTCGTAGTCAATTTTGCCTTCTATAGCATATTCGTGTGCTTGGTCAAAAACTATTCCTGTATGATATCAAGAGATTTTTGCTTCGTCGCCCTGCATTTGTGCGAATGTTAACATTTTTGATCTTTAGAGAAATAAGCAAGGCTACATGCATACGAAAAATTTTTCAATATCATGTGTTCTCAAGCATGCGTTTTCCATGTGATGAGCGAAGAAAACCACATATATGGTGTCTTCGTTTTGCAATAAATATCAGTAGGAAGTAGCTCTCTGTGAGTTCGTTTTCGTTTACCTTGTCTTGGTGCACTTATCAGTTTCAGCATGTGGCTTTACCAACTAGCTCGGACCCGGATTCTCGTGCAATATACTTGCATACCTGCCAATCTGGGGACCTCAAAGGTGAAAGGGAGTGGGGTGGGGGGGGGGGGGGGAGGCGAAGCCGGCCACATAAATTGACATAATAGGTAGTAGGGCCTTCGCCCCCCACAGAAGGGGAACCCTGCGTATGCGGATGCTGTTGCTTGGCTGCGTTTCGTTATTGCTTTTCAGGAATGCAGTAACCTTACATACAGTTAATAATGATGTCCAGTAAAGTTCTGAGACGTCAGCGATCGTACTGGTACACGCAATTATACGGCGCGCGCAATGAAGGGACATAGTTTGCCGTGTTCACCTGACAGCGAGTAGCCCCTTCCTAATCTTAGTACGTACACCCGCCGGTAAAATAAGTCGGGACGCGCGACTGGTGACCACTATCAGATAAAACTGCATCGCCGCGCCGTCTGATGTCTGCCGAAACATCGCAGTGCGCGTGCGCGTCCTTTCACGCTCTCAGCGATGTCTTTGTACGCGCTTGCAGCGCAATAGCTGAATAAATGCACCGTTTTGCGGTAGGGGCGCTTTCTATGTTCAATCTGTCACGCGCTCAGTTCGACGGGGGCACGGTTCGCGCGAAGCGCGCGGTGCTCACTTTCACGATTTATAAGATAACATATCTTGTCTCAGTGACAAACCAGTGCCACATATGCAGAATCAGTTCCCTTCTGTGCACGTTTTTTTTTCTTTTTAATCGTACTGAAATGCGAACGAGGGCACCAAAAACGAACAGATGTCGAGCCGAAAACATGCTTCACTTTAACTAGCATACGATTACCAGGCAAGGTCCGGCTGCTACGCGTGATTTGTCGATAAATGCGAAGCGAGCGGTGTACTACTCACTGCCAACGTGCAACCGCCGAACATAGCGCGTGATGGACTGAACAAAGAAAGCGACCCCTACCGCAAAACGCTACATGTAATCACCTAGCCTGCTGCAAGCTCGTAAAAAGACATGGCTACGAGCGTGAAAGGACGCGCACGCGCACTGCGATGTCTCGTCAGACGTTAAACGGCGCGGCGATGCACCTTTATCTGATTCTGGTCGCCGCTCGCCCGTCCCAACTTATTTTGCCGACGCGTGTACGTTCTTTCGCACGACAGCAAAGTACCATGCATGGCGAACACCCTAGAACAATGTTCAAAAATTTTAGAACCTCTCTCATTTGTCATCGTTATTTTCTTTACGCATACGTAGAGAAGGCTATATTTCGGGAGACTTATCGCCGCGCCTGTACTACCATAGTTCGCCGAAATTCAGGAGTCCCGCGGGCAAATCGGGAGAGTTGGCAGGCATGCACTTGTAGCGCTTCGTTGCTCGCAAGCAGGAAAGCTTACCTTTTCAGCAATATGACCAAATCCAAAAGCGCTTCGTGTGGCTCCCTGCGTACACTTCGTTGAATGCTTGATCGGAAGCGCCCAGCTTGCGGCGAGCACTAGCTTCAACGGAAGCCGTTGACAGACGAGACGCACTGCGCCGCACCGAAGTCGTTGTTCCGTACTTGCCGATCCACTACGGATTCGGAGAATGCAGTGACACGCACTATATCTTTTGTAAGCGTGAACTACGTCACCGTGGAAGCCGTTGAAGTACACATCCAAAAGAAAGCAGGTGAATCGATGAACAATCCGCCACCGTTAGCATGCAGCGAACGCGCACACGACATGTCAACAGATTCAAAGGTCGCCTGTTGATGATGATCGTGACACGCAGTTGCCCCGAGTCCGAAACCGAAAGTTATCGCCTCCGAGATTAATATCACTATACCAGTGAATTGACTTTAGCAGCGCCATTTTATAATAATCTTTCGAAACAAAAAAAACAAGACATATTGTAATATTTTATATTTAACAACATGTTTGTGCTAGTAGAGCTTTAAAGCGTGTTTTTTTTTTTTTCAGCTACTGCTGACGTGTGCAGGGGGGCAAATTCGTAGCCTTCGAGATTCACATTTTTCTTTTTTCCGAGTAGAGCGTCGTCGGGGGCATTGTTTCGACGAGTTGGAGTTAAAATTTCGTTACCTGCGCATAATAGATATAACTAGGAGGCTAGGGAAGGACGGGGGGTGGGGGGGGGTTCGGTATTCGACTCACCCCCCGCCCCTGTCTACGTTTATTTGGACCGGCATGTGTGCAAGCACTGGCAAAAATGTACTTACATACAGAGGGGTCGGACACCCTTCTCTCCTCCCCCCCCTTCTGCATAAAGTCTGGCCACGCCCCTGCTATGCTAACAGCCTGTTTTTAAATAACATTCCACCATTCAGCAATCGCTGATAAGATATCTTGGAGAATACGCTCTTTTTGCCGACGCAGTTTCACCACATGAAATAAAAGCTTGCTTTTATTTCATGTGGTGAATTTCGTGCAACCTTACGAATGTGCTATCACTGTGTGCATTGAAAGGCAATGGTAAGGGCTGTCAATCACATTTAGCAGAGCGATGAATTGGGCTAGTTGGTGGTGGTTCATGGTTTCTTGTTGCGCTGCGAATGAGTTGTGAGTTTGCACAGCACCTGTCATGTAGTCCCTGTATCGTCCTCGTCTCTTCATTCGCAGCGCAACAAGAAATCATGAACCTGTCAATCACAATGCCACAAGTCAACTGCGGTTCCTCCTTCTTGTGGCACGGGTACATCGTTCTAGTGTCGTCTGTGATCGCTCACGCGTACAATGTACGACCCACGAGGGTTCCTCGACAAAAAAAAAGAAAAAAAGAAAGAAAATAAAAAAATTAAGCCCCCGCAGAGTGATGCGTCCCATCGGAGAAGTTCACTTGTGGTGCTTAGCGGGTGCGCCTAAACTGTGCTGCGGCGTGCCATGCGTGTACAGCAGCTGCAGCAAAGTGAGGTCACAGTTCAATGTAAACATGCCTAGTTTCATGGTAATATGTACGCTGCATGCTGTCACTTTGAGCTGATCCGTGATCATAAGTTTAAATATGACTCACTGATAAAATCAGCGACTTGTGAATTGATGTGAATTACTTCAATGTACAGGAATATGTGCACCCCACTGTAAATAAAACAGGTGTTCTAAAAGAAAAGCTCATTGTGATTTCAAATTAGAAAACGCGCATGATGACCTGTCGAAAACAGTGTGTAATCGTTTCATGATATATGTTTAAGCGCAACACCATCTCTTTTACCATCCTTTCAGTGAGAATGATGAATGGTTACGAGGGGCTGCAAAATACTTTTTTAGTATGAATCACACAAAGTCAACCCATGAAGCCGTTGAACGTGTGAGGAATCTTGTGAATAATGTAAACAAGAGAGTGGTACATTAAATGTGGTATATAGCGCGGTATATGTCGGCGAATAAAAAGTGAAATGAAAACAAAAGCCAAAACATCGATCTTTTCACCGAAAAGTTGCTATGCGGTTTCATTGTATCCGTTGGCATGTGATACGTATTGATGCTTCTAAAAAAGAAAAAAAAAAGACAATAGGTGTAACATTCAAAGAAACACCCTTGGGTGGAATTTTTGAATATACACCCTAGGGTGTAATTTGTGATCATACACCTATAGTACACCCAAAAATGAAAGAAGGGTGCACAAAGGGTGGTTTACGTGAAATTCCACCCTTTTTGGATAATCTTGGCAAAAAAAAAGGGGTGTCCGATGGGTGTTTTATCGAAAATCCACCCTTAAGGGTGTGAAACGGTTTACAGTGTAGGAGAGGGCTCCGGAAATTTTTACCACATGGGGTTCATTAACGTGCACCTAAATCTATGTACACGGGCCTCGACGATTTTCGCATGCATCGAAAATGTGGCCTCAGTCGAGCACCATAAGCACAGGACCACCGCGGTGGGAACATCTTGAGAATAATGCTGTTTAAAGCTTTTGTTGACGGCGCCGTTTGTTGCGACTCAAATGCACTACACCAGGGGTCTCAAAGATGAGGCCCGCCGACCTTTCTATTACGGCCCGCACCCCGGACATGACAGTCTTCGTCCCGTATCTGCATTATGACTTTGTGACTGTTCGTAATATTGCTAAATGGATCTCGCATTATTTTCTTGCATTCGTGACTAGTAACGCTTTGTGCAGCTAATTAATGAGAACTAACAGACAATAGTGCCAAGGAAAGTATAGGGGATGCTATTAGAAGTAATTATAATGTAATCGTGAAGAAAGAAAAGTGGTCGAAAAGATAACTTCCACCGGTAGGGACCGAACCTGCGACCTTCGAATAACGCGTCCGATGCTCTGCCACTGAGCTACGGTGGCGGTCATCCCTCCTTCCACTTTATAGGGTATATATGTGCATTTTAAACGTTGGAGCATCAGTTAGCACCGCCTGTTGCCATTACGGCGAGTGTGGAACACTCTTTTTGCCTGTTGGCGTCACGTAGTACGTGATCTTATTACGAGCTGGCAGCTGACTAATAATCCCTCGCATACTACCTGAAGGCATCAAGTCTGCCAGAACGAGACCCTCGCTTTGAATGTAGGAAAGAAGTGTAGATTTAAGGGCTCGTTTGCTTTGTTAAACACAGTATTAATGAGAACTAACAGACAATGATGCCAAGGAAAGTATAGGGGATGCTATTGGAAGTAATTGTAATGTAGTAAATGTGAAGAAAGAAAAGTGGACGAAAAGATAACTTGCCATCGGCAGGGACCGTTAACCGATAAGCTACACAGACGTGACTAGTCTAAAGCATTTTTTCCGGAAGGCACCCATAGCGGTCACCTTTTGTCGAAACATTACCGCAAAATAATAAAAATAATAAAAAAAACTCTACACTTCAGGATCGGTGTCCAGATTTTAGTCACTGTGCAGATCGCTATCTATATGCTTCACGAAACCTGGCGCCGAATCCCCTCTAGAAATCCCCCCATGTAGATATGGGAAAGGCCGTCATTCAAATGGAAACGCTAGATTAAATTCTGTTCAACCCCCCCCCTCCTCCCCGCTCCCTACTTAGTCACTGTGCCGGCCCTCAGCGGGACTTCATTTCGTGACTGTGGCCCGGTAGCTGATGCGAGTTTGAGACCCCTACACAACACTATCGACAAAGCAAATGACACCGCCGCAATACAACATGGTGGTTCTAGCGGCATGATGCGGGTGTACAAAGGGTTACATCGTAGCCTGCACAATGCATTTTTTGGGAGTCACGCATATTTACGACCGCCCCTGAGAGGATTGTGGCCGCACCCGCAGGGAGCCCTCGTTGAAATGCTTATTTGTTCAGATGTGTACGCTGTATGCGGAAGAACAACCTTTACGTTCGAAAATGGCACAGGGGACCTGCTTCACCGCAAAGGAACTTTGCAAGGAGAGAGATACTCATTTGCTGCGTGTCACTGGGCATGAACGCCTTTCAGGAAGATGCCCCCTTGTCTAAAAGGCTTTGCCTTGCCCCTACGTAAGGGGTATCATGTCGCAAACACCTGGAACCATAAAAGTCACTTATTTTAAACGGAAAGCATGGAATTGACATATGAATGGTACTTTTACGTCGTGGCATATCTTCGTTCGCGCTAGCAGGTGTTGAAGAACGAAATTAGCTTTTCAGGTTTAATGCCAGGCCATTAATACAATTATATTACATTTTTTGCTGAAGCAGATAAATATTAAATTTGTAACTTGTTATAAAGCTCGCTTAGAAGGGTGCGATTTTGCTTATTTGATACTGCGTTATGTCTGACAGTTACAGCGCCAAGAATAAGCGACGAGGACCAGGGCAAACAGAGAGAAGTGCTACGTTCAGATAAACGTTATCGTAGTAGGCTAAAATTTATATATAGGAAGCAATGGCAGTTGATACAAATTTTTGCACATGGCATGACGAAGGGTAACCGAAGTAGGCTGACAGTAAACTAAGCAAATTCATAAAAAACCATACAATGAAAACTTCACAGAATACACAAAATCAGGGTGGTGACCCCGCTCGCAAGCCCTCCACAAAATTCGGTTTTTAAATGCGAAGCATTTCTTAGCGAACTTCGCTGACTTTGAGCGTATCTAATCTATCTATCTATCTATCTATCTATCTATCTATCTATCTATCTATCTATCTATCTATCTATCTATCTATCTATCTATCTATCTATCTATCTATCTATCTAGCCGCCTACGACTTTGTGCTCTTCTGACCATATTGTTTATGGGATTTGTACCAGAATTGGTATGGTATAACATGACTGTATAACGCACATGACTGACTGGTCATATAATAAAAATTATGACTAACTTGTCATGAACGGCATCATTTACATGACATGGCCCTGGTGCTCCTGTGGCCGTTTCTTTACCTTGATATATCCACAAATTGGTATGATGAGACATTTCTGCATGACCAATATAACTGACAGGTGGTAATATAAAAACCATGACGTGCATGTCATGTACAACATGACTTACATGCCGCGCTCATGGCACGCTCGCGGCTGTTTCGTTAGCTTGCTATACACCAAATTTGGTATTGCGTTTCGTGACTGCATGACGAACATAAATGACGAGTGGTAATACGGAAATCATGACATATCATGTACAACATGACTTGCATGCCACGCTCATGGCACGCTCGCGGCCGTTTTGCTAGATTAATATACACCAAACTTGGTATTCCATGACGTGACTGTTTGATAAACATAAATGACAGATCGCAAAACGAAAATCATGAAGTCCGTCTCATGTACAACATTATTTACATGCAACGCCCATGGCGCGCTCACGGCCGTTTCGCTAGCTTGATTAGAAGTTCAGTATTAAGGCGAAACCCTTTAATGTCTCATGTTCACGTCCGCCCGTCCATCCATCAGTCCGTCCGTCCGTCCGTCTGTCCGTCCGTCCGTCCGTCCGTCCGTCCGTCCGTCCGTCCCTCTGGCCGTGCCCTGGCACGTTGCCAGGTGGCCGCCTGGGCGCGCGAACGGACGCCGGTCGCGTCGAACTTACAGCGCTCGCGCTTTGCTTGCTTAGCGTCGCTGTGCCCAGCATGTCCAATCATGCAAGGAGGGAGACGCGCGCATCGCCTTCCGTTCTGACCAACCCCGTCTCAATGGGCACAGGCGTTCGCAGAACACACTTAGGAATTTACAAACTGTCCGTCCATTGAAGCGCTCGAACGCGGATGGCGTCTGCACGATGCGAAAAGCACGATAATACGAACACATGCGAAATGGAGGCAGATTAGTCTCGCGTCTCGCTGCGGATCACGGTAAAAAAAAATTAAAAAAAAAGAAAGCACGCACACATTCCGTTTGTGTCTCATCTCACTGAGAGCGTAAAAAAAAAAAAGACATCGCATAGTCAGTCGAATGGCCACAAGCTTTCGCCGAACACACTTTGGAATGTACATCGCATAGTCAGTCGAATGGCCACAAGCTTTCGCCGAACATACTTTGGAATGTACAAAGTGCCCTTCAATTTTGCATGACGTTTATGCGTGAAAAAGTCACAGTTTCGCCAGTAGGGCGAAGCAATGAATGCGATAGCAAGAAATTAGTATCACACGAAGAACGACAAGCAGCTCGATACTTGCAACGCACCGCCGCAGCACAAAGAAGGACGCTCGAAAAGGACGCATAGGTATACACAGGACAAGCGCGAACTAACAACTGTCACAGTTGTTACGTGTTTGTATTTGAGCAACGCGCTGCGAGTGTCCACAATGCACAAGCCGACGCTGCTGTTGTTGCGTCTAATATGGCTCATACCCACTCCAGGGGGATTGGCCAAGGATTGATTATATGATTGCATGACTTTTCCAAGCTGTTTGATACTTCTTTTTCTTTTAAACTGCGGCACGTGGAATGACCCCTCTGTGTCTCCTGCCACGCGGTGGCGTCTGACACCAAGTGAGCCCGGTGTTCCTTTTCTTTCTACATCATGAGTGGTACAGAAGGGAGCCATGCGCATCTCAAGGGTAGTTTTCAATTTGAAAGAAATTGTAAAAGCGTTGCGTGATAGGAAACACGCTCAAGCTGTTCAGAGAGCTGCGTACCGCGAGCGGCAAATGTTGCATATGAATAGCTCGCCGTTATAACGCTGGCTCGAGCATGGCGTGTGGCTGTGTTGGCTAGCGCAGCAGTGTGCGGAGCGAGGGGTCGTTGGTTCGAGTCCCCCGGTGAGGTGGTCTGGAATTTTTTTCTACTGATTTATTTTTCTTTATGCCTTTTTTATATACACACATACATATACATATCCGGGACATGACGGCGTTGACAGACGGCGACGGCGAAAATCAGCCGAGAGTGTCTATATAATTGCTTTCGCAATGAAACATAAATGACTAGTGGTAATATAAGAATCATGACATGTAATGTACAGCATATGCCACGCTCATGGCGTGCTGACGGCCGTTTCGCTTACTCGATATACACCACAACTGGTATTTAGTGACGTGACTGTATGACGTACATAAGTGGCAGCTGGTAACATGACAATCACGACTTGCATGTCATGTACAACGCCATTCACATGTTATGCTCGTGGTGCGCTTGCGTCCAGTTTGCCCGCTTGATATACACCAAGATGGGTATTGCGCGACGTGACAATATGATGAGCATAAATGACAGGTCCTAACATGTAAATCATGACATGGGTGTTACGTACAGCATGATTTGCTTCTTGCTGGCTGCTTCGCATTACATCGAGTCCCACAACCCGTGGGATCTGCCGGTTTTTTCTTCTTTTTTTTTTTTTTTGAGGGCGGGAAGCGGATGGCTCGGTCAAATAAAAACACTCCTTCCGTTTAACCCGCGCCGCTTCAGCGATATTGCGAGCGCGGTAATCTCTAAATTT
>JALIZH010032191.1:0-14555 GCA_030522465.1 Rhipicephalus appendiculatus
AAGATCTGCGTACCGCGAGCGGCAAATGGTGCACATGAATAGCTCGCCGTTATTTCGCTGGCACGAGCATGGCGTGTGGCTGTGCTGGCTAGCGCAGCATGCTGCGGAGCGAGGGGTAGCTGGTTCGAATCGCCAGTGAGGTGGTGTGGAATTTTTTCCACTGATTTTTTTCTTTATGCCTTTTTATATATACACATACATATATATATCCGGGACATGATGGTGTCGATAAACGGCGACGGCGAAAATCAACGGAGAGTGTCCATATAATTGCTATCGCAATAATATTGCCACGCGCGTTTCTTTTACTGTATTCGGTTTCCGCCCACAAAGACTATCAGCAGTACTCGGCGCAGACCGCGCCTTATTGTTCCAGAAGCTTCTCGGTTGTAGTAGATCGTTTTGTTAAGATTGCACGCAAGACGGCAACATCAAGATTATTCCAGAGCTTGCGCGACGACTAGTGATAAGGCTAGAATGTTCGACGCGTGATTTATAAAAGCCGGCGCGTTCCAACTATGTTCAGTTGTTGATCGACGGCCGACGCTCCGTTCGCCGCTATCTGTGCCAGTGTGCATAGCTGTAATCTGACTTTACGTTTCACGGTCACAAGTTCGGCCGAATAAACAGTTTCTTCTTTGACCCGCTGACTGTTGCCTTGTCGACGTCGACGTCACGACCACGTGACATCTGGTGGAGGTGCTTCCCGGTCCATGTACCGAAAGCCCCCTCCAGCCGTGAGCCAAGCCCACTCCGTGAAAAGGACATCGACGCCGACACTGAGTAGCGAGCCAGCCGCAGGCAACAAGGGCTACCTCCAGAGTTCGGGGCCCTACCGGTTAAGACTCGAAAGTCCAAGGCCACGACCACTACCGCGACAACTATGGCAGCCACTGCACCAACTCCCGGAACGGTCTTGATGCAGCAGCCAAGGGAGCCACCGACTTTCCGTGGATCATCTTTTGAAGACCCGGAGACGTGGCTGGAGACGTACGACCGAGTGGCCAGCCTCAACCACTGGGACACGGAAGAGAAGCTACGTCGCGTCTACTTCTACTTGGAAGACGCGGCAATAACCTGGTTTGAGAACGGTGAGTCAGCACTTCAAACCTGGGATCTCTTCCGCGGCGGATTTCTGGGCACGTTCACGAGCGCCGCCCGCAAGGAAAGGGCCGCTTCTTCGCTGGAGACACGGGTGCAACTACCAAATGAGAAAGTGGCGATCTTCGTCGAAGAAATGACGCGGCTGTTCCGGCACGCTGACCCCAACATGCCCGAGGAGACGAAGGTCCGTTTGCTCATGCGAGGGGTCAAGCAAGAATTATTCGCTGGGCTGATGCGGAACCCACCGACGACCGTCCAGGAATTCCTGGACGCTGGAAATGCGAGCCCGCCAGTACAATCGCCCAACGAGTCAAGATAGCCCAGCCGTTTATGCTCTCGACGACTTGCGCGAAACGATCCGAGCGATCGTGCGGGAGGATCACCGCAGCCGCAAGTGGACACCATCGCAGAGATCGTTCGAGAGGAAATCCAGCAGTCGATGGGCACCTCTGAACCGCCACGGCCCCAGCCGCAAGCCATGAGCTACGCAGCTGCAGCCCGACGCTACGCTCCCACTCCACGCCCACGTCAAGAGGTCCCACCGCCGCATTTCCGCCGCCAGACAGCGCCGCCACCCCCACCGACGCGATACCGTCCACCCGCCGGCCAGCACTACGCTCCGAGGAAGACCGACGTTTGGCGCGCCCCTGACAACCGCCCGCTCTGCTACCACTGCGGGGAGGCCGGCCACACGTACCGCCGCTGCCAGTACCGACAGATGGGGCTGCGCGGATTCGCCGTCAACGCGCCGCGTCCGCAGCCAGGCGAACGGCCTCGCGACATCGACGACTACATCACCGGAACACAGTGGACACCCCGACGACCTTCCCGCTCGCCGTCGCCCGGCCGCTACATGTCACCGCACCGCGGGCAGTACACTGGCCCAAACCGGGGCCGGTCGCCTCGCCCGTATCCGGGAAACTAAGGGCAGCAACCGATGGAGGTGCGGTTGCTGTACGACGAAATGCCGAAGATCCTCCGCAGCCGCCGACGACGACAACGCGACGAAACCTGCAGAGCACGACGCGAAGCAGACGAAGCCCTGCCGGCGAAACGTCGCGGACCGACGAAGACGTGACGACGCAACAGCGAAGCAGCGCAACAAATCGACGCAGCCGTGACCCGACGCCGCGACCCAACCGCAACGCACGACGACGAACCAGCGACCTCGACGTAATATTCGACGGCCACAACGTCACCGCTCTCGTCGACACTGGAGCCGACTATTCCGTCGTCAGTGGGCCTTTCGCGACGAAGCTGAAGAAAGTGAAGACTGCTTGGCAGGGCCCTGAAATCCGGACCGCTGGCGGTCATCTAATAACGCCGGCCGATGTTTGCGCAGCAAGAGTCACCATCAATAACCGGACTTATCCCGCCAGTTTTCTAATTCTACAACACTGTTCCAGGGATGTGATACTCGGGATGGACTTCTTAAGTCAACATGGCGCCGTGATCGACCTCAGGTCTGAGTCAATAACCCTAACCTCAGAAAACGCACTGCCGCCCCGCACGACGCCAGTGACCCATCCTTTAAATTTGATAGATGAGCACGTCACCGTTCCGCCTTTCTCCAGCGTCATCATTTCGGTCGGCAGCGAAGAACCGATAGACTTGGAAGGCGTCATCGAGGGCGACCAGCACCTGCTTCTTAACCGTCAGATTTGCGTCGCAAGAGGCATCGCCGAGCTGCATGATGGCAAAGCTAAAGTAATGCTTACAAATTTCAGCCACGAATACAGGCACCTCAACATTGGTACGACGGTCGCCTTCATGAATGAATTCGTAAACGCCAGCAACGCTTTCACCCTCAGCGACGCCACGGATCCTGCTTTGACGAATCAAGGTCCCCAACCAGTTTTCGACGTGAATCCGAGCCTTCCGAAGAACAAGCAATGCCAGCTTGAAGCCCTGCTCCTGCAATTCAGGGACTGCTTCTCGTCGTCGTCAAGGATCCGACAAACTCCACTCGCTAAACATCGCATTATAACAGAAGAAAGCGCCCGCCCAATCCACCAAAGCCTATATCGAGTTTCGAACGTGAACGTGAAGCCGTTAAGAAACAGGTCGACGAAATGCTACGCGACGACATCATTCAGCCTTCCAAGAGTCCATGGGCGTCACCCGTGGTCTTAGTGAAGAAGAAGGACGGAACCCTACGCTTCTGCGTCGATTATCGTCGCCTGAACAAAATCACGAAGAAGGACGTGTATCCTCTCCCACGCATAGACGATGCCCTGGATCGACTCCACAACGCGATATACTTTTCGTCGATGGACCTCAAGACCGGGTATTGGCAAATCGAAGTCGACAAGAGAGACCGAGAGAAGACTGCCTTTATCAAACCAGACGGCGTCTTCGAGTTCAAGGTCATGCCCCTCGGTCTTTGCTCGGCACCTGCGACGTTCCAACGTGTTATGAACACTGTACTCGCCGGCTTGAAGTGGCAGACCTGCCTTGTGTACTTGGAAGACGTCGTTGTGTTTTCTTCGAACTTCGACGAACATCTCCGGCGCCTTGAAGCTGTACTTCAAGCAATCAAGGCCTCGGGACTCAACCTGGAGCCAGAAAAGTGCCGCTTCGCATACGAGGAACTTCTTTTCTTGGGTCACGTCATCAGCAAGTCTGGAGTTCGCCCCGACCCACGGAAAACAGCTGCCATCGCTGCCATCGCTGCCTTCCCGCCGCCCACCGATAAGAAGGCCGTACGCCGATTTCTCGGCTTGTGCGCCTATTATAGACGCTTCGTCAAGGAATTTTCACGCATCGCCGAGCCGCTAACTCAGCTCACGAAAAACGACGTGGAATTCAAGTGGGAAACGGCGCAAGTCGAAGCATTTCAAGAATTGAAACGACGCCTGCAGACGCCTCTAATACTTGCGCATTTCGACGAACACGCCGACACGGAAATCCACACCGACGCAAGCAGCGTAGGACTCGGCGCCGTTCTTGTCCAGAGAAATGCCTGGCGTGGAAAGGGTTATCAGTAGAGGCCGGATTTTTAGGCACTAAAAATCGTGTTTTAGGCGCCAAAAATAGGCAGGAAGAACACAGTTTTAGGCTCCCAAAATCGTAAATATAGGCACAATAAATTTTTACAAAAACTCAAATTTTCGAATAAGGACGTGCGCGACCTGGTCTACGACAGGAAAGCAAACAAATGTTATATTTTATGATTGTACAAAGGCGTTAATGATTTAACATAGCCATGCAATGGTCCCTTTTCGGGCACGGTTTTCAGAACGCGGTTCCTCCTTTTATTGTCCAGAATGGTAAGTTAAGTGTCCACCATCGAATAAACACGCTCTTGGGTCTGCTTCTTTTCGGCATGGCTGGGAAGGGGCAGCACAGGATTCAATAGCCAGACCACTATAAGGCCAGAAGGGTCTGTTAGCCTCGTATTGGCCGGGTCTAATAGCGCAGGGTCAATTTCTCCTCTTTGTGTGAACACCATAGAGGGCCCCTTACCAGGTTTGAGCGTTTCGAGCTAGAAGTGTAATGCATGCACTGCGCTAACGATCACGTCTGCCAAGATTTGCAACGCTAGGCTCCACGGAAGGAGGTGAAATGCCTTTATCTCACGGGCGCGCGCACCAATGTGGGGGGAGGTGAAGTTCAACAAGGAATGGTCCTGTGTATGTCACAGTAGTACATGAAACTGCGAGAATTATTCGAGGCTACATGTGTAATTTGTGCAATATGTTGCTTGAATAGAGGAATGAAAGTTAATACAAATATTAAAACATACAAATGGAATGTCTGTGCGTTTTTCTTTAGTTTTTTTTCTTCGAATCGAGAGCGATGCGAGACTTAGCGGCCTATATTTCTTTTGTCTTCGTGTTCTCACCGTTCCCACGTCGTGTCGGCGCCAGCCCTGACAACGCTTAGCATGTTTTTGGTGCATCGTCCCTTAGAGCAGTTCCAGCTGTGCGACGCGCTGTGTCGTGGTAAGGATACAGGATCCATGCCAGCCTCTCCAAACGCATTTACGGATCCATCCCACAGAAACAGGCAGTACACTATAGAGCGAACGTCGAAACGATACAACACTGCTTGTGCGCACGACGTGGCTTGGGCATGTCATGTGCACATAGTGTAATCTTGCGTGCGCATGGCGTTTTCATGCGTCAACGTCGTGTGATCTTCCGGCTCCGAGTTTCTCTGACACCGAAGAGGGCAGGGAAGGAATTTGGCTTGCGAGTGGCAAAGGTTTCAAGCTCACCTACCGGCATCATGCTTTCGCCGCTCGTAATGAACCAATTAAAAAGTTCTTGTGGTACAATGCTCTTCATTAGGCACGCGAACTCTTCTAGTATCTGACTAAAATTTCTCATGTGACCTGGTGAAGCGCCCTTAAAGAGTAAATTACAAACGAAACAAAAGCCATGTGTACATCTGATTTTTTTTACCTACTTTCTACTTTCCCCTGACGGCACTCCATGGTTTCGCATTCGCTCTCCATATTCCTGCTGCTGCGCGCAGGGTACCTCCTCTTTTCTGCCCCCCACCACGCCCAAGTCTTCAAGTAGGTGCTTCAATTCCATGGGAACACTGGACTGGGAAACCGGTGCTAAAAGCCGTCTACCACGTCCTCGGCCATAGAATCCACTCTCCTCTTCTTCCCCTCTCCTCTTCCCGCCTTTATTTTCCTCTCTCCATTCCACTGTACACGCTGGGACATGCTCCCATTTAGGGTTGCAGAAATAGCGTCTTTTCCTCTCCCCTGCTCCAACCGCTCGCGCCATGTCAGTGCGGTAGGGTAAGGTGGCCGGCGCGTCCCATTTCACTGCTGCTACCGGTTGCTTCCCGGATGTTTGTTGAACGAGGGAACTATAGGTTGTTGCACCCCATAAAGTTCCGAAACGTCAATTTTTCCCGGTAACATTAATTACGGTCTCAAACTGTACTCGAAAGCAAAATTTGAGGCTAAATAGCGTTCATATAGGCACCAATTTTAAAAAAATAGGCATTTATGGGCACTTATAGACATTTAGGCACAAACCCCAAAAATAGGCATTTATAGGCACTATAAAAACACTATAAAAGCCCTCCTTTAGCCCTAATTCATGCTCATATATCAAAGTGGTGCGATAGAAACGCAAGGAAAAAAATAGGCATTTGCCTATATTCCGGTCTCTAGTTATCAGTTATGCTAGCCGGTCGCTATCCAAGGCAGAAGCCAACTATTCCACAACAGTAAAGGAGTGCCTTGCCATCATCTGGGCAACGTCAAAATTTCGCCCCTACCTCTACGGCAGGCCCTTCAAAGTTGTGAGCGACCACCACGCCTTGTGTTTGCTAGCTAACCTGGAGGACCCTTCAGGTCGTCTCGCAAGATGGAGTCTGAGACTTCAAGAATTCGACATTACCGTCGTTTACAAGTCCGGAAGAAAACACTCTGACGCCGACTGCCTGTCTCGTGCCCCCCGTCGACTCACCGCCGCTGGACGACCAGTATGATGACGGCTTCCTGGGAACCATAAGTGCCGACGACTTCGCCGAGCGACAGCGAACGGACCCGGAACTCAGGAGCCTTATCGAATACCTCGACGGCAAGAGCGCCACTGTTCCGAAGGTATTCAAGAGAGGACTGGCGTCGTTCTTCCTGCGAAACGGAGTCCTCCTCAAGAAAAAGAAGAACTTCTCTCCACTTCGAGCCAAACACCTTCTCGTGGTTCCATCAGCAATGAGACCAGAAGTCCTCCAGGCCCTACACAACGACCCGACAGCTGAACATCTCGGTGTTTCCCGCACGATGGCAAGAGTACAGGAAAAGTACTACTGGCCGCGCCTTGCCGCCGACGTCACCCGCTACGTAAGGACGTGCCGAGACTGTCAGCGACGGAAGACACCGCCAACAAGACCACCAGGCTTCCTTCAGCCGATCGAGCCTCCTCGGCGACCGTTCCAGCAGTTCGGGATGGACCTCCTGGGGCCGTTCCCAACGTCGACTTGCGGAAACAAATGGATCGTCGTAGCCACCGACTACCTCACCCGCTACGCCGAAACTAAAGTTCTGCCCAAAGGCAGTGCCGCCGAGGTAGCCAAGTTCTTCGTTGAGAACATCGTCCTTCGACACGGCGCCCCAGAGGTTCTCATCACCGACAGAGGTACGGCGTTTACGGCTGACCTAACCCAGGCGATCTTGGGATACAGCCACACAAGTCACCGCCGGACCACCGCGTACCACCCACAGACCAACGGCCTGACCGAGCGTCTAAATAAGACCATCGCTGACATGCTGGCCATGTACGTCGACGTCGAGCACAAGACGTGGGATACCATCCTTCCGTACGTGACCTTCGCGTACAACACGGCCGTACAAGAAACGACGCAGATGACGCCTGTTATGACCGGCGCCTGGGCCGACGGAGGAGCGGCGTCCCCTGTTCTACGAACAAGTCGCCGAGGGGCTGCTGGCCCGCTGACAGACGTTCAAAGACGTATATTGCCCTTCCGAGCCGGGAAGTGAGGCGCCGTGCAGTCCGACGCGCAAGGTGTTCGGCGAGACGACCGCAATGGTTTTCGGTCGCGACATACTCTTTGAAGAGACGGCGGAGTCGCCGCGGATGACCCGTCCCGCTAATTGCGTGTCGAGCGGCGGACCTTTGATGCGCCCCGAAGTGCGAGCCTAGGACCCCTCATCCTGCGGCCTTCTCACGCCACCACCTTGGTGCCACTGGTGCAATGCTGTGGCAACACCCCTGTAAGGCACATAGACCTGGGCGGGTGTGGGCGGCACCGTCGGAAGTGGCGTGTGTTGTGTGATTGGACAACGCAATTTGGAGCTCTTCCCCCATCTAGGGATCTGGGGAAAAGAGACTCTTTATAATCAGCCCCTGCGGGCTCCCAGAGGAGATTCGAGGATTCAGAGGACTCGAAAGAATTCAGAGCATTCGGAGAGCTTCGACACGGGCCTTCCACGAGATCGTCACGATGTAGCGAAGTCTTCGTGATGTAGAGCGAAATGCTCGCCATCTAAATAATGTAATTAAACCTCAGTTCAGTTTCCCTTCAGCCTCTTCATGCTGCCTCGGCATCTTCTTCCCGGGACTCCGGTGCCTGCAAAGGCCGGTCGCAACAACTGGGGCCAGCGGCGGGATACCACGACCTGTATCTCGAGCTGTGACACCCCGGGTCGCAACAACTGGATGGCAGACGGTGGGATCAGACTCATGGACGGATAGCGACATGGACCGGAGGTCAGCCGAGAGCCCTAGGACATGGAATTCGGCGGGACCGACGCAGCGTACCATGACCGCACAGTATGGGGTGAGTGCCTGGCTTTGCGCTTGAGAGGTGTCGAGTCTTTTAGCCTAGACCCGTTAGAAGATAGATACAACTAGCAACTGCCTAGGAACTGTGGTTGCTATCTCAGCACGGAGCAGCACTCTGCGGTTATCTGAGCAAGCTAGGAAAAGCAGAATAGCTCAGGTAATTCGGTAGGAGCAGATGAGTTTTGCGGGAGTTTTCTTTTTTGAGGGTACGTTGCGGGAGTGTTTTGGATGCTGGAGAGAGCAGAAGGGTGAAGGAGAAACAGGGAAAAGGTAGAGCGGGAGGTTGGCAACGTGGTGCTGCTTGTGTTATTATGCTTTTGGTCTTCGCTGCGGGACTTGCCAGGCTTCAATTTCTCCAGACCCAGAATTGAAACGCTGGCGGGTTTGTTTTGTCAGAGCTGAGCCAAAGCAAAGTAGTCGCCATGGATCTGACGAGATTGACGAGGGATAGCCTGTTAGAATTGTGTGAGGAACTCGACATTGAAATAGACGACGATACTCCTGCATCCCAAATCCGTGAATTAATAGCCGGAAGCGATAACAAGGAGGACATTGAGTACTTCGGGAATGGAATCTTAAGTGAACAGGAAAAGATAGAGAAAGAGAGGATATGTGACGAAGAACTTAGGTGAAATTGAGAGAGATGGAAATAGAGGAAGCAAAGAGGGTTGAAGAACACAGGAAGGAGATGCAAGCGTTAGACGAGGAGCTTTAAAGGCTAAAACGCGGGTTATATACGAAGCAACGGAGTAGTCAGTTTGTAAATTTAGCACACGAGATGTGCGTAGAATGGTGGAGTGCGGTGCAGTTCAGGGCCGTAGAGAGGGCCAGCACATGTGTAAGCAGCGTGTTCATAAGGGAACCGAAGGTGTCAGCTGCGAAAGATGCTGCGCCAGGAGTGGAGGCCGCCGAAGGCCAGAGTAAGAGCGACGAGGTGCTGTGCCAGTGGAATTCTAGTGAAACAACTAAGATAGTTGTACACCATCTGGCACAGACACAAAGTAAGGTTTTCCCGACGGTGGGTTTTGCACGCGATGTCCCAGGATTCGACTCGCTAGGCAAGACGACCTTAGTTACGACGGCAGAGTGTAATGAAGTACAGAGTAGTGCAGTTGTGGATAGCTCCCAGGCAGATGAGCTAGGGTCCAGTGACTGTATCGCAACGGTGGATCCTGCATGTGGTGTCCCAGGTTTCGACCCGCTTGTCAGGAACACCGGAGAAAGTTCAGGAGATGTAGCGAAAGGAAAGAGTGAGGATAACAGTGCAGTCGTAGATAGCTCCCAGGATTGCGAGCTAGATTGTTCGAAAGAAAGCAGCTGCATTGTTCCTAATCGTGTTAAGCTGTCCGGCCAGTTTGGAGAATGAGGTTAAAGATGATTTGTTCGTGAATCATTCAGACTGCGCGGACGAGACAGCTAACGAAGGTTGTGAGAGGGTTCATGAGCCAGAGATGCGAGCGGAAGGCTCAAAGATGCGCCCCAAGAAGAGGCGTAGGCGGAAGCGGCGTCGTAGAGCCACGAGTGCGACAAAGAGCCCAGCCCATTTGAAAAAAGCTCTGAACGTTTGAACGTATTGGGCAGAATGAGGCGTTTGTCATCGGCGTCGAAGTTGTTTTGCATGCGTCCGAGCCGCCGGGCGAAAAGAAAAAGAAAAGTGCCTTGGACGAAAATGCAGACAGAAGGAAGGGGTCAGTCAGCCTCCCGTCGTTCTATCCACGGCACGTTTGAGGGGGGCGCGGGAGTGCAAGGTCGGTGGCTCTCAAGAAGTAGCTGAGCGAGGGGATGAACGCTGGTCTCCAGCAAAGAGCTTAGTGGGGCTCGGCAGCGAAGCGAATGGGTTCCGCCATTGTTGTCTTCCCCGTTCGACAAGAAAAGCCCACAGGGCGCGACCGCCGCGAGTACGCCTCAAAAATGAGTGACACCCGTAAGCTTTCGAGGAAATGACGCTAGCGGATTTGTTTGTTTGCTTTGAACTTGTGTTTTGATTGTTTACTTTGGCTTTCGGAATGTTTTCTTTTGGTATCTCGGCTACCAGATAGGTTTACGTAACCAGTTTTAGGTTTTGAGTATTCTTTAAAGCGTTGTATGTTTGGTTTTAAGGATAAGCGTAGTGCGGTTGCGTAACGATACGCATCGGAGCATGCGACAGGGTATGTCGTACGAGTACTTTAATGAAAGCGACGTTAAGAGTTCATTATGAGTGAGCGTGAAGAAGCAAGGAGCTTCCTTGTCAGTTTTTCAGGGTTCATGCGAAAGTTTTTCTTTGTTTGTTTACTTTTATTCGCATGTGTCCGGTGTGGACATGAGTAAGGAAAGTTAGTTCGTGAGTTTATGTGTATGTTTTTTGGAATTGTGACCGCAAAGCAGTGTTATTAGTTCATCAGCGCAGTAGCACTAGTACGTGCGATCGCAGACGTGAAATGTGAGTAGTGGTCCTGATACTCATGCGGCACGACAGGTATCTTTTCGTCTGCTCGAAGGAACTTGACGACTGGCTTTGGCGGCACAAAATTTTGGGGCCAAAAGATAGCGTGAAGCAAAAGGCTTTCGGTTCACAAGTATGAGGCCTGGTTGGCTTACAGCGGATTACTGACGCTGGCACACAAGTATGCCACGAAGGGCACATCACTAGGAGATCATTTTCTTGAAAGCAGTTTAAGAGGAAGCTTATTCTCGTTTTGAGATGGGGAGCTTCGGCGAAAGCTAAGAGAAACGCTTCGATTGCTGCTTTGTGTTTAGTTGTACTATTTAAGGAAGGTTGTTTTTACATGATTAATTTTGGACTCGATGTGTCTCAGTGCGGGCAGGGCGCTCTTCTGTGCCTGTGGTTGTGTTTATGTATGCGTATTCTCAGGAAGAGAGCAACGAGGAACGAGCGGGAGAGTCCATGGTTGGGCGTCATCGGCAAAGGACCGGAGGACGCAAATTGAAATCGACGCTTCGGGCAACCTGTTCAGCTGGTCACCCTCAGGTCGAGTCTCCCGCCGGCGGACGAGCTGTTATGACCGGCGCCTGGGCCGACGGAGGAGCGGCGTCCCCTGTTCTACGAACAAGTCGCCGAGGGGCTGCTGGCCCACTGATAGACGTTCAAAGACGTGTATTGCCCTTCCGAGCCGGGAAGTGAGGCGCCGTGCAGTCCGACGCGCAAGGTGTTCGGCGAGACGACCGCAATGGTTTTCGGTCGCGACATACTCTTTGAAGAGACGGTGGAGTCGCCGCGGATGACCCGTCCCGCTAATTGCGTGTCGAGCGGCGGACCTTTGATGCGCCCCGAAGTGCGAGCGTAGGACCCCTCATCCTGCGGCCTTCTCACGCCACCACCTGGGTGCCACTGGTGCAATGCTGTGGCAACACCCCTGTCAGGCACGTAGACCTGGGCAGGGTGTGGGCGGCACCGTCGGAAGTGGCGTGTGTTGTGTGATTGGACAACGCAATTTGGAGCTCTTCCCCCATCTAGGGATCTGGGGAAAAGAGACTCTTTATAATCAGCCCCTGCGGGCTCCCAGAGGAGATTCGAGGATTCAGAGGACTCGAGAGAATTCAGAGGATTCGGAGAGCTTCGACACGGGCCTTCCACGAGATCGTCACGATGTAGCGAAGTCTTCGTGATGTAGAGCGAAATGCTCGCCATGTAAATAATGTAATTAAACCTCAGTTCAGTTTCCCTTCAGCCTCTTCATGCTGCCTCGGCATCTTCTTCCCGGGACTCCGGTGCCTGCAAAGGCCGTTCGCAACAACTGGGGCCAGCGGCGGGATACCACGACCTGTATCTCGAGCTGTGACACCCCGGGTCGCAACACGCCATACAAGTTGGTCTACGGACGGAGCCCGGCAACGACGCTTGACGCCATGTTACCAAACGTCACCGACGAGGAAAATATCGACGTCACCGCCTACCTTCAGCGCGCCGAAGAAGCCCGACAACTCGCCCGCTTGCGTATCAAGAATCAACAGACGACTGACAGCCGCCGCTACAATCTTCGACGACGCTTCGTGGAATACCAGCCCGGCGACCGCGTTTGGGTGTGCACGCCGATACGCCGACGTGGACTCTGCGAAAAACTCCTTAGGCGATACTTCGGGCCATACAAAGTGCTTCGACGACTAGGCGCTCTGGACTACGAGGTTGTCCCGGACGGCATTACGAACTCTCAACGGCGCCGTGCGCGACCTGAAGTCGTCCATGTCGTGCGCCTCAAGCCATTTTACGGCCGGTAGTGAACCTGAGGACTGTAATTTTTTTCATTGGGCTTTCTTGCTTGGGCGTATTGTTTATTCAACTTTCTTGATTTATTGTCGTTATTTATTGTTGCATGTATTTTTCCCATGTGTTCTGTTCTAAGCATCGGGACGATGCCTTTTCAGAGGGGGGCATTGCCACGCGCGTTTCTTTTACTGTATTCGGTTTCCGCCCACAAAGACTATCAGCAGTACTCGGCGCAGACCGCACCCTATTGTTCCAGAAGCTTCTCGGTTGTAGTAGATCGTTTTGTTAAGATTGCACGCAAGACGGCAACACTCAAGATTATTCCAGAGCTTGCGCGACGACTAGTGATAAGGCTAGAATGTTCGACGCGTGATTTATAAAAGCCGGCGCGTTCCAACGATGTTCAGTTGTTGATCGACGGCCGACGCTCCGTTCGCCGCTATCTGTGCCAGTGTGCATAGCTGTAATCTGACTTTACGTTTCACGGCCACAAGTTCGGCCGAATAAACAGTTTCTTCTTTGACCCGCTGACTGTTGCCTTCGTCGACGTCACGACCACGTGACAATATCAAGGCATTGTGTTGCGCAGAAAGCTAGCCCGCTGTGCATCGTGCCAGCTCCCTTCCAAGCTTTCCGCTACTTGGTGGCGATTGTTTGCGAAGATATTAAAGAAATATCACCTGCGGTCAGGGTTACCGGTATAACGCAAAAACTAGTCTGCTGCGCGCGGGCGCCCTTGCGCTCAGCAGAACGAAATTGTCACACGCCCACACTTAATGTAGAAGTCTCGCACTCAAAGCCTCCGAAGTGCGTTGTTCACTTCGAAAATGCATTTCGACTGCCTTTATAGGCGCACACAGACACAGGCGATATGATTGGGCAATCCAGCGCCTGCAAAAGTTCGTAGACTGACTTCATTAGTGGCGTCAGCACCACTAATTAGCTGCCTTACTACTATGAATCCCTTCCATTGATCACTTCACTCTCGTCGTCACACGCTAGTTAACTCCTCACTGACACAGTCTACCGACTACTCAGCGGGATGTTCGCGAGAGCGGCATGTGGACGCCTTTTCCGCATCGGTGTCGTGTCTGCTGTGTGACTGCTTGAGCAGAATTAGCCGATTTCCTTGACCACAAGAAATTTGTACGGAAAAGTCACTCAGCTATCGCATTGTTGTCAATGCGCTGGAAATACGAGTTCTCTTCAATATCGATTTTCCCCTCACTATACGCGGTCTTCTAAATGCGCACTTCTCCCGCTGCTCGAACCTGTGACGCGCTATCACCAGCTAAAACGCTGAAAGCAAGGACACGGCACATGAGCCACACAAGTTACACAAAACGCATTATGAAGCAATACGAGTACTTACTTTCGTGCTATTCAAGACCGTCATGCCTGGAAATACCTTGCCCACAACCTTTATTATTTCCTGCGGCTGGGATGGTTGGATTGTCGCGAAGTAGGAATTTGATGCTGCAGCCTTTGCCAAACTTGTCCTTGAGATGCTGCAGTGTTCCCAGGCAGACCATTGTGCCTTCAACCATTATGCATATTCGGTCACAAGCAACCTCGCACTCTTCCATGCTGCAAAGAAGGTCGTGGTGCACGGGGAAAAAAAATGAAACAGCAGTTAGACATACAGGATGTTTTTTAGTCTGTGCATATTTGCTTTAAAAAGGCTGTGAACGTAATGCACTTGTCTTCGTAGACGAGCACCACGACGAGGCGAAAAGAATTAGCTGCTGCTAAATTTATCATGTAGACGCTAATTGACAAAAGTTTTAAATAGCAATCTGTCAGAAGCTTCTGCACTGTTAATAAAGCAAAGTGGTAGTGAGTGGCAATACATGGCTTGTCTAGGTGCCCGAATGTGAAAAGGTGCATATGGATAGAAATAATTTGCACCGAATTTCAAGCTAACATTCCAATTCAGTGCACTGGGATTGTGGGAATGCAGAAATAGGCGC
>JALIZH010032192.1:0-24150 GCA_030522465.1 Rhipicephalus appendiculatus
CATGTATAAAAGCCGACGCGCTTGACCGCTGGTCAGATTATCGACGACCGACGCTCTGTTCGGCGCTATCAGAAGACACTGTGCACTGCTGTACTTGACCTTCCGTTTCTGGGCCACAAGTTCGGCCAAATAAACAGTTGTCCTCTTCGTCAAGCGGACTGCAGCATTCGTTCACGTCACGACCCCCATGACAACATTTCCTATATTAGCTTTTTAACACGAAAGCGTTTTATGCCGGAGCCCACCAAGACTTCAGGGACGTATTTCCGTCACGGAAATGACGTTGAAAAAATGCACACGATCAGATGTCAAAGAAAAAAATTAACGCCATCTTTCCCAAGGGAACCCTGATGGGATGCGAAGCAGCAGCGTTGCGCACGGGTGGCGTCACGGGTTGAACGGCGCTAACGCGGGTGCTTCGCATCCCATCAGGGTTCCCTTTGGGAAGATGGTGTTAATTTTGCGCGTGAACCGACGAGTCGGCGGTGTAGCGAGCAGCGGTCGCGGTAGCGGAGCGAGCGGCGGTAGCGGCAGGTGTTGCCGGGCGAACGGACGAGGCGGCAGCTGCGGGCGCTGCGGCGAGTGCGCGGCAGGCGAGGGAGAGAGTGACGTCAGCGCGCACTGCGAGGGGAGCATGACGTCAACGCGCAGCTGCGGCGTGACCTACTTGGCACCGCTCCAACACCTGCGGCGAGGGGAGCGCGTGGCGGCGCGTTCGTACGGACGCACGGAGGGACAGCGTTACACAGGCTAGTCAAAGAGTTGCTTCGCATCTAAAAGTTCCGTCAACCGGGCATCGAACGTATGACCTCTCGGTCTGCAACAACAGAAGCCGAGCACGCTATCCATTGCGCCACGGCCACAGACTCTGGCTGTTTTACGAACGCGCCTTTTACATGTACCACTTTCATCACATGAAAGGGAAATTAGACAACCACCCGTTCATAACCCCTCCGCCACCTTGCGGGATTCCGCAGAACTGATTTACATTACTTGTGTCCATGTGCTTCGAGTTGTCAATGAATTCGCCCTCGCGCTGCCAATTCCTAGCTTCCTGGTTAGCTCATTGGTAGAGCGACCGCCCCGAAAAGGCGTTGGTCCCGGGTTCGAACCCCGGGCCAGGACGAATCTTTCGGCAACTAAGAAGTTTTCTTTCTGAGAAATCCGTACGCATTTCCTTGTGGCTTCGTGCTAGAAACGGGTGGTTGTCTAATTCCCCTTTCATAACCCCTCCGCCACCTTGCGGGATTCCGCAGAACTGATTTACATTAACTTTCATCACAGTGCTCCTCGTCAGCGGGGTGCTGTCGCCCTCTTGGAGCAGTAAAGTAAAGTAATTCATCATTACTGTGGCTTCAGCGATTAGCACCTGCTACGCGTCCGTCTCAGTCGGCGTGTTTTCAGTAGAACTGAAATTTTGTCAACGCCTTAACGCAACGCCAGGTGGCGACCTTAGCCTCAGCGTCGGCCTCGCTCATAGCGTCCATCCAAACCAAAAATGCGACGCGCGCCTCCCTCCAGTGCTGTAATATCCGCGTTCCTCGCTTACGCTCGCCCCGAGAAAAGTTACGGCCTGGCTACTGGGGTGACACGACGCACTCAGTGTTCCCCTCTAGTCCGACTGTGGCTTACGTTCAATCACACTTTAAAATGCCGCGGGATGGTGACCTTTGCCAAAGTTCTGCGCCCGAACGGCGTCCATCTTCGGGCTTCACGCCTCTTGCTCTGATTACACTCTCGCCGTTAACATCTACAGCTACCAGAATGGTTTGTTTATTCGTTGATCATGGGCGTTAGTCGCGGGATGGAGATGTAATACCAAGCGTCAGCAATGGGTTCATCCACGTTATACGTTGTGCAAGCTCTCCTGTTTCAATGTATAGTAAACATTCAATTACCTCTGTACGGGCACGTTTTACTTTCGTGTTATAGCGATTCCTATGACGGAGGCATCAACCATGTTTTTAATATTTATTCGGGTTTTGCGCCATTCTAAACAACGCTCAAATTTCGGTTGCCTGTGGACGAATTCCAGTATACTGCTTGGAAATCGTAGTGTTGCTAGTTGCTAGGTTCGTAAAAGTAATACTGGGTAGGAAAAATAAATAACCAACGGTCACTGAAGGTGACAGAACGGATGCCAGGGAACGGGAAATTGCCCTCGAGGGTGATAAAATTAAAAAGTTCGCTGGCATAAAACGAAAAACTCACAGGGTCGCTTGTGCATTCACCTAGGACGAGTCGAATACGAAAGACATCTTCTTTTCCTTCTCAGTCGATGTTTAAGGGAGCAGGGAACACGAGCCGTGGCTCACGTGCCACTGCCCAGCGCCGTCTTCGTTTTCTTCTCTTGAGGTCGCGCGCTCTCCGGCTCTGTTCGCCGCCCAAAGGAGGACGCTACAACGGCATCGTGTGGCGTTACGTCACATGACGCCAACCCAGAATTTGTGACGTCATTGACGGCGTCCCAATTATTGCGATCTCTGACGTCATGATGACGCCAAATAGGTGACGTCATCACCGTGATGATGATTTTTTGCATCACTTGTACCCCGACGCCGCGGGACCGTTTTCGTCCGGCAGTAGACTTACCTGTCCAGAGGCTACTGATAAGGAGGATAATTATGATGAAGATGATGACAAGGTCCTGAGGCCCCCCTTGCCAAAAATTTTCGAAGCCTAGGTTCGTAGAATATGACTCCTAAGGTTTTGATTGTTTTTTTTATTATGCTAGAGCGAAAATGCAGAGCTTGTCTTTCAATCATGTCCACATGCCTTACCGAGGAAAAAAAATGCGCATCCGTGTTTCATAGTTTTCTTGAGGTAATCACGCCTAGTTCACGACCCCTGGAAAAGGAAAGTAATACACGCCATTCAAATAAAGATGAAGCAGAAAGTTTGGTTCAGGGAAAGACGAAAGAATTCAATAGAAACGCCCCACAGTTGCCCTCCTTGCGGGAGGCAAGTAATCACATTTTGTGTTTATCGAAATTCGGGAAGCGTCATGCTTAAGCAAGCGTGAACACTTACAACGATGTAAGAATCCCCGGTGAGCGTTGATAAATATTTTCCCAGTGTACCGATTATTCCATGCTCACTACTACAAAGTAAGAGACAATAAGCTAGTTTGCCACTTAATAGATTGCAGGACGCCAGTTCTAAACAGACCGATATGGGAACCAATTTGCTGGACGTAGTAGCGGTACGAATGTTAATCGCATTGGTGACGCAAGTCAACCTGCACGGGAATAGTGAATAGAGTAATAAATAGAGTCAACCGCCATGGCTGTCGAGTCCCATAAAAGTAGTGGCAGTAACGTCAGTGCATGATGACGTCATCGCACGGAATCCGCAGGAAGGCTATTCTTGGAATTTCTTCCTTTCTCTTTTAAGGTAGGCCACCACATTCAAAAACGCATTTTTTGAGAAAATTTGACTTTTTGGGATTTCATATTTTCAAGCTCCCTGTCCATTCAAGAAGATTTAGGAAAAAAAAATTATGCAGTTATCTTAAGCCATTCGAAAGTTATGACCATTTTTTCAACACCTGCTGGACACAACCGAAACTGAAGTATTCCGATTCCACATCTACCATCTCGTCATAAATGTTTTTCGCGTACATATTGCGTAATGCTAAGGTGTTTAAGAACATTCTAAAGCTTGTGGAACATTACGTTTTCAATTTATTTTAAAATTTCCACTACTCGGCTGCGGCACTCTATTGTTTAAGTTGCGCGTGCTCTCACTCGGCAGTCTGTGTTCTTTTTGTGTGCCATTTCGAGCTCTTGGACTTAGTTCTGGCTTTTCAAGGAGAAAGTTACAGTACTTCATGAAACATGGCGAAGTATAGAACGAAACAGAAGCGTTTACGCAAGTTAGGGAATTCAATATTCTAAGTGTGGACCCACTGTGGAACACGGGGATGAGAGTCAGCTGGAGACACGAAACGAGCCAGAAAAACAATGTGTGCTTCATCTCGCTCAAAAAAAGAAGATTATGCTGCTTCAAAAGAGGTCCCCAAGCTATAAGCCTGGTGAATTTCAGGTCTATTGAATGTTTCTTTGTTTCATAGACATTCGGTTCAAATCTTTAAAGCCATTTTTCTCAAAATGTGATTTTTTGCTTCCTACAGTTACGCGAACAATGATAACTGTCTTTCTAATAAATATTTTTGCATAAAATTTTTTGTGCTGTTTCTTCATAGGTGGAGCTGTGCATTCAAGGCAGAATTATTGAAAACTAGCGGTAACTTTTTGTACAGTGGCCAACTGTGTGCAAAGCAAAACCTGCCAAATATCAGCTTTTTCAGTCTTTTTACGATAACGCACCCAAGCTTAGAGATATGATGATCGTGGAGGTTAGATGCACAGAATGTTGTCCTCACTACATAGTTGCCAAGTCACGTTTGAATTGCAACAGGAGTTTTTTAGTTATGACTGTTGGCGCAACATGCATATTTTGGCACATTTTGATTTTTATAAATTTTATGTTTTCGATTTTTATCTATTTCGTAATCTTAAAGCTTAAATTTACCGAAGCCCTACAATTCAAAACCATAGTTATAACTATTGGACCAAAACGGTAAAAGTTTTTCTCGGAGGTGGTGACCTACCTTAAGAATAGATCGCGTTAACGCAGCTTATGGCGCGAGTTTCCGACGCACGTCATTTTGGGCTTGCAAATAACGCGCGTCACAAGCTGCTGTTCGACAGCTGCGGCGTGACGAAGCCCAGCGCAGGCCACTGGAAAGCGGAGGCTGTTGTAATTAAATGGAGGCCTGTTTTCGACGGCCAACCGGAATGCGAGTTGGACCGGCATAGCCCGTCGCACGGCGGTACGAACCGAGAGGATAAGGCTGCGTGAGTGCAATTTCGTTCGTTCGGTGGTATGTGAATACTTTCCGTTGCATGGTCCTGGTTATGATCGCGAGAAATGCAGATGTGCGCATCCTGACGCGCCGGATGGAAATTATAGCGCTCAGGTGATTGCACAGTATGACGACCCTTTACCGTTGCAGCAGAGGCCCCCCTCTACTCTATTCACTAATATCTACACGCACAAAGTAACAGAAGTGGGCCTGTATTTCCGGATCGTCCTATGACAAACACACACACACACACACACACACACACACACACACACACACTTTTTTACTTCTCGTTTTGCTTAGAAGGACTGACAACTGAGCAAGTTGGTATGAATTCATACTAATGAAACGGCGCCACAAGGGAAGACGAAAGCACACGAAAAAAAAGGGACACGAAACACAAGCGCCGACTCTCAACTGAACTTTTATTCACATGCGCAGAACATACATATATGCCCCCGTGTAGCTTCACAGAGATAACAACCCGTACAAAAACGTATCAAAACCAATGTGAACAAACAATAAAAATACAAAAAAAAACAACAAAAATATATCTACCCATTAAAGTATAAAATTTCCGTGTTTTTGAGACGTAAAAAGCGCGTGTTTCCCTGATCATGTGCTGACTAGGGCATGCGAAAAAGTGATCCGAGGGCTAAAGTCGGCAACAGGCCGGGCAGGTAAAGAAGAACCCGTTGAGAAAGCAAAAAATTCCGTGGTCGTGCCATATATTCACGCGTTATCGCATGCACTGAAAAACGTCTCTAGCAGATACGGCGTGGATGTGGTTTTTTCGGTGCCGAACAAATTAGGGGAATGTGCCGTCGTGTAAACAAAAAAGCAGAAATGAAAATAAGCAAAGAAGAGTATAGGCTGTGGTGTGAAGCACCGATCTCAAGCAATTGATTGTGCCACGGGTGTTGTTTATCGAATCCCCCCTGTCATGCGGCGCCGCATACATAGGCCAGACAGGAAGGTGTGTTAATGTTAGGATAAGAGAACATAATTCGGGTGTACGTAGCGATGGCCTATCGCATATGGCGGCGCATTGTAAGCAGTGTGGTTGTGAACCCCATTTCAGTAAAAAACCTGCATAGTGTCACGGCATCACAACCAGACAACTCGAGAGAATTATCGAGGCTTGGCACATACAAAAGGAAAAAGAATCCTGCATCAATTTCCCGTCTGTAGCCTTGCAGAACACGGAAATTTAATACTTGAATGGGTAGATATATTTTTGCGGATTTTTTGTATTTTTATTGTTTGTTCACATAGGTTTTGATACGTTTTTGTACGGGTTGTTATCTCTGTGAAGCTACACGGGGGTATATATGTATGTTCTGCGCATGTGAATAAAAGTTCAGTTGAGAGTCGGCGCTTGTGTTTCGTGTCCCTTTTTTTCTTTTTTTCGTGTGCTTTCGTCTTTCCTTGTGGCGCCGTTTCATTAGTATGAATTTTTCGTTTTGCACCTGCGGGCAGGGGAGTGTAGCAATGAGACGCTAGAACGTGTTATTCAATTCCATGTGAACCTGTTCGACAACACCGCTCACGCTATACAAAAATAGGTATGCCTAAACTGTGAACACTCTGTCATCATTAAATTAGCATCTTGTGGCAAGAATGAGCTGCGGAAGTTATGAGGAAGTTCATATCAACAACGAGTGACAAATTCTGAAAACATCTTGATGATAGGCTTGCCACCTTTCAGCCTGTGTACGGGGTATGCTGTTACGCCTTTGTTTAAAACTGTGTGACGTGGAGATTAACACGGGGATGCATTGCAGGGGAGAAGTTTGTGAAGCAACGAGCGTATGTAATTGTGGCTGATTGCTATCGCGTCTTTATGGAAGCACGCGAAACGCAACTTAAATCGGAACGCAGGGGCGTTTTGTGAAGTATACATAAATCATGTGCAGTATAATCGAAAGTTTCATACTTTTTGTTAGTCCAGCGTGCAGTGGTTTATTGAAATACAGCAGGTAGTTTGGAAATTATGCTACGGTTTGGGTGTTCTCCGCACTTGGGCACAAACTTTAAAACCATAATTCATTACATCGCTTGCATAAGGCCATATATAGCAGTCTCGATGTTATACCTACTACTATGCTCACCAAGTAATAAAAGTAAACCATAAGACCAGGAAACTTATCTAGTCTAGTGGTAATATATCGACGCTACTTCTCTGCGCCGCGGTGGAGCAGTGGTTATGGTGCGCGGCTGCTGACTCGAAGGTCGCGGGTTCGATTCCTGCCGCGTCGGTCGCATTTCGATAGAGCCGAAATGCAAGAGCCCCGTGTACTGTGCGATGTCAGTGCACGTTAAAAAACACCAGATGATCAAAATTTCCAGAGCCCTCCTCTACGGCGTCTCTCATAATCATACCGTGGTTTTGAACCGTAAAACCCACGATATGATATTATTATTGACGCGACTGGTACGACGAGGCTGAGGCAACCTCTTAGAGGAGCTTGAGTCTGTCGGCATTTGATCAGTACTGCCACATTTTGTTCCCATTGGATGTTTGATGCATTCTGAAATTGTAGAAGCTGGTGAAAAATATGCCTTTCTGTGCCTCATGAAGGATTCATCGTGGCGTTAAATATTTGTTCGAACAGAATTTTAGGGAAGGACGCATTCGCACTCCAAGCAGCCTTATTTGATCGTAAATTAAATGCGCAAAAAAAACGACGGATGGACACACAGAGACAAAGAGCGCTCGTTTGTCTCTGCGTGTTCGTCCGTCGTTTTTCGTGCTGTTATTTTACGATAATGAATAACCAACTTGGTGGGCAACAAAGATTGTTGGCGGGCCAGTTGGTACATACTGAGCGAGAAACAGCGCTCCTAGACGGGACGAAAAGTTACACGAAGGACACAGACACAGCGCTGACTGACAACTGAATTTTACTGCCACGAGGCTTGAAAAAAGCGAAGTGAAAGAGTGAAAAAAGTGAAAAAAGAAAAATGAAACATATGTGACGTCACAGCACCAGTAAAGCAAAACGCCCCCCACTCTCCAATTCGTCACCCCCACACCTGCACTCAGCTCTCGAGGAAACCGAATTCTTTTTGTGAAAGGGCAACCGATGGTGAGCTGACACCCCTACTGAAAATTCCTATATAAATAGGACCCGTACATACGATGTTATTGGATACGGGTGATATAGGTTTGGGCCATATGGGTCATAAGGGGTTTATGGGTCATATGGGTGATAAAGGGTTTACGGGCCATATAGGCGATATAGGTTCATGGGCCATATGAGTGTCATGGGTCATATAGGTGATAGGGGTCAGAAGAATTCTCCGGGTCCTATGGGTAGTAAGGGTCATAAGTGACGTGTGATTGAGCATAGTAATAAGGCAATGCCAGTTTATGATGAGTGTACGAAATGCGAATATACAGCAATGTATGCTTCAATGGTGCTTCGAAAGTGCAGTACACTGTGAATGGGTGGAAAAAATATAGTGTATGTAGGAACATTGGAGAAAATGAATGAGACAAATATTTTTGCATCTTCATAATTTATTTAAATCTTTAGCATTTTGGCAATGACGCATTTCATCTTTTTAGCCGGCCAGGCGCATGCACGTCTGCTGGCTTACGCTTCACAGATTCTGCAGAGCCATCTGCACAGTAATGAGTAAATACATGAAGCACTTCTTAAATATTTAGACTATTTGTTCCCCTCTAAGTTAAAATGTAAAGCAATTACGTAGAGCAAAATACCTTAAAGGGGTACTGACACGAAATTTCGTAGCTGAGACAGCCTGCGGATCGATTCCCGTGAACATGCGTACATCAACTACCAAATCTGAACAGCAATTATAGCTTAGAAGGCAATTTATATGAATATTGAAGTTTGTGTGCCCGATCCAGTGCTATACGCTGCACCTCGCATCATTGAAATCATCCAAAGTGACCTGAAGGTGACCCCCAACTTCCGACACGTCACCACTGTGGCCGAGCTCAGAGCTGTTGCAGCTAGTTTAATGACATCATAGTCACCATTGCCCTTTGACTGCACTTGTGCTAGCAGGCTACTACATGGTGACTGCTCACGTGTCTGTGCCTGCGATGAACATGTAGAAAGTTAGGAAGCCCCAAGAAAGTTGTTGCCATCAAACAGCAATGATAAAGATGACGGCAACGACATCGTGCTGCACATGCGACAGCAAAAGAATCTGAGCACACAATGCAGGCAGCACGAAGTGCGTCAGTGTTGTGTGTACCATTTTACACGCTAGCTGGCATTTTTTGCACCCGGTGGCTTGTTGTTCTCAGAGCTGTGCCAAACTAAACTGTGACTGGTCGGTAATAAACAGACCGTAATTATCGGTCCCGTGCTGCAGCAAGCGATCTGTTGCGTTATGAATTTGCACCCGGTGGCTTGTTGTTCTCGGAGCTGTGCCAAACTAAACTGTGACTGGTCGGTAATAAACAGACCGTAATTATCGGTCCCGTGCTGCAGCAAGCGATCTGTTGCGTTATGAATAATAGGCCGTCAGCAATGTATTGCAGGAAAAAATGCCTGACAAAAATTTTGTGTCAGTACCTCTTTAAGCAATACTCACAAGCCACAGCCTCCAAATTCCTTGGTATCCTCTTCGGCGGCACCTGTTTGACCTCCTAATGTGCGAAACCCCAACAAGGAGCTACGGTGGGGCTCTTCTTCTGAAGCTCAAGAACACTCCACAGGAGCTTTGTGGCCTCCTTGCAAAATAAGGAGTCCTTCTGTCGCGACAGCAGCCAAGCCCACTGCTCCTCCTTCAAGAATATGCCGCTTCTCAGATGAACCTGCATTGGAAAAATGTTTCTGTGATCCTTTTCTTTTTTGTGGGAGTGAACTTTGTTGCACTCACTCTCAAAGTGTTGCTATTACACTTAAAATTTACTTGCATAACTGCCTTGGAGCATAGTTTCAATACTGAATATTATTGCTCCAAGAGGTCTCACAATTTTGATTTGAAGCAGATAGAGGAGCTCACAGAAGAATATGTGTGCAGCTCTAGGCACACGCAGGAGTTGTGATCGGTGGAATTGCAAATTAGCACAACATTCAGAATGACACATGTGCAATCACTCGTTCTACTGACTGCTAAAATATGGGGTAAAAATGTGGAAGTAAACAAAAAGTTTCAATAGAAGTGGCAAAATCAGATATAGCAAAGCAATTTGAGCGCACGCTTGTGCCAAAGAGAATACGTCCTCTTGTTCTTTAAGCGCCTTGATGATGATTTATCATATTAATGCAGGCAAAACCATAAAAAGCATAGCCATTTAAAAGGGCCCCTAAACCACCCAGAGGTCGAAATTCAATTGTGGTGGCGAAGTTGTGCACAAGTCTACAACGAACACATAGCCGTGAGAATTTTTCGAAACGGTGCCGTAATAGCGGAGTTCTACGCATTTGATGATCAAAGCGCGGCGATCGCTCCTTTCGCTCTTTCCTTCGCTACATTCAACAGGTCTCCTCTCCCAAAACTGCTTTTCCCTCCTGGTCGAGTGCCCCTCCCAAACTCGCGTGGCATACGTCATCGCTGACGTGCTGTTCGAAACACCGTCTACTTTCGGTTGCCGCGACTACGACAATTCCGTGCTTGTTGGCTAACCGGTGTTGCCGCACCAGCCCGTGCTCCTACGAATTGTGCCAGCATGGACCATGTGTTGCGCGCGTGCCTTCAGAGGATCACCAGCGTGATGAATTTGTGCTATTCACGCGGTATCCGATAAGTCTCACTAGACGGCTCGTTTACGTGGTGTGCTCTCAACGCTTACTTTTTGTTCAAACTACAGACAGCATGAAAACCCCTTCGCTCTCTGGAGCGCTCGTATTCACTTTAACCAGTGTTTCGTTCCATAGAGTTATGTGAGATCGCATCCAAGAGGGCTAGCTGCTAATCTTACTTCGTATACGGTCATTCCAAGCCAAACGTCCCAGCCATTTTGGCGACCATCTCAAATGTATTAAAAAAATTGTGCGGATTTGCTGCATTGATAACAGTGAATTGCTGGATTATTACAGGGAGAAAAATTTTTTTTGGTCACGTGGGTGCCTTCAGAATTTCACAGAATGTTGTCTGGGTGTTATTTGTGAGAAAACTTATTCTAAGATTATCGTTTGTTGTTCTTACACCAACTTTGGTTTACATATTAAGAAAAAGCGTTTGTGTAAGGTGTTTGAAAAGCTGAATAGTATTAGTGCTTGTTTTCTGCTATGTTTGCATATTTTTCATTGCAATATTACGCCTTGTATGAATATCTAAGCCCTGAAAACTTAGTCAATTAAAGGAATATTTTGCGCAAAAAATATTTTCAGACCCCTGAAATTCCCAATTTTTACGGCACAAAATCACAAATTTGAGAAAATCGTCATTTTCGTCCACATTGTGATGCAATTTGAACCACGTGGTGCTCCAATTAAAAATCAGCTTTATACCTCAATCGAAAGCAAATGAACAGTTATTCTTATGTGGCAAGTTTTATCATTACAATTTTTGTTTTAAGGAAGAAAATAATTTTTGAATTTTCTCATTGATGGCTAGCTTCCCATTTGGTCATACAGCTTCCTGGTTGAAGTTCCCCATTGTCGTCAATGGGGAAATTTGAAAAAATTATTTTCTTCCTTAAAACGAAAAATTGTAATGATAAAACTTGCCATATGAGAAGAACGGTTCATTTGCTTTTGATTGAGGTATAAAGTTGATTTTTAATTGGAGCACCACAGGTTGCAAATTGCGTCTGAATGTGCACAAAAAAGACGATTTTCTGAATCGTGATTTTTTCACGTAATGTTTAGAAATTTGAGGGGTCTGAAAATATTTTTTGCGCATAAGGCACCTTCTGTGGAGTAATTATACATTACTCAGTTATTCATACATGGCGCAATAGTGCAATGAAAAAAAATGACAACATGGAACATTTTGGCTAAATTCCTGGAGGCGTATATGGCAGAAAAATTAAGCTAATATTATTGAGCTTCAAACACCTTACAGAAAAGCCTTTGCTAAATATGTAAACTAAATTTCGTGTAGAAACAAGAAACTAAACTCTTAGAATAAATTTTCTCACAAGCAACACCCAGACGACATTCTGGGAAATTCGGATGGTACCCACGTGACCAAAAAAAATTTTTCTCTCCGAAATATTACAGCAGTTTTCTGTTTTCCATGCAGCAAATCAGCACAATTTTTTTCGAATACATTGGAGATGGTTGCCGAAATGGCTTGGACGTTTGGCGTGGAATGACCCTATAGCATTCCAATTTGCTGCTATTACATTCATTGTGGCAAAACTGATTTTTTTAGGTTAGTGTTATCAACTCTTGGCTCTGACTCTATCTTTGGACCACAACCAGCATTTGCTGGTGTGCTAAAAGGACCTACTCTTAAACTGTTCATGCTCTCACAGTGCATTTCGGAGGCTGATAAGTCAGCTATTGGAATCTGCGCGGTGACTGCCTCCCATTAACAGGTTGTGACGATAGCTTTTCTGGACCGTATATCCACTTTGCCATTATTGAATAACACAGGTCTGTGAGTGTATGCAAACTCTGCATTATTTTGGAGAATCGCATATTAAGGAGACCGGGCAAGCCCCAGACTTCCCATGTATTTTTGGGCATTATTTTGGTGCATTTTTTATCATGTAATAACATTAGCGGCCAGATGTCTGTAACAATTTGTTCCGAGTCTTGTGTTCTATCCACTTAACCAAAATTACTTTATTTTACCAAAAACAAAATTTGCATTTTTTTTCCAGTACCGGGTTTCAGACAAATTTTGTATACTTTCTTTGCATCAAATAAAACTGATTTGTTCTACAGCCTCAATTTCAGTTCAGTATACAGCCACACATCAGTTGAGTATGCACACAAATAATCAGCACGACATTTTTCATCATTTTCTATGTAATGACACTGACATAACAAGAAATGTTGTTTGAGAAGACAGTTCAATTTAAATACTGTAAGTTTCCCATTTTTCACTCTTCCAACATTACACGACTTTAGTCTTCGCTAATAGCTTAAACATTTGTAGTCAAAGGGCTTTTTCTTTCCCCCAGAAAAGCGAAACTTCATGCTTTTTGTCAATTTACAAGGAAAGGAAGCTACAAAGATAGCATCCGTAAAAAGGCTGCTGTCATGGTCCCATTGCTTTCAGATCGCTTTTTTAGGCCGATAAATTTAGCAGGATGAAGAGCGCTACCATAAAATTCCGAGCAAGTGCCCCACCCAAGCAAGCTCCACCCTCTCTTTTTCGAGATTTGAGATATGCGCCAATGACCAAGCAAGCGCCCCCCCCCCCCGCCCTCCCCTTCACTTTTTTTTATTTGCCCAACGAGGTCGCAGAATGACAGTCAATGCATGCATATTCAATAAAGTGTTTCTTTGGAAGCACTTTGTCACCACCATCTTGAATTTTGATCCGACACCGAGCGAGGGCCCCCCCCTCCAAATCTCTTCAGATTATCTTTCACCAAAGTGGGAGTGCTTGCTCAGGATTTTATGGTACATGAAATGGTGTAGAAAAGAATGTGCTTTCATATCTAGCAAAAAATAAAAACTACTTTTTTTCATATATCTGCTTACCCTGCTCCCTTAAGGCACAATATTACTATTGCAATTTATATTGACTTTGTTCAGTGCACTGACAGCCACAGGTTGTTTCAACCCTGTTGAAGAAGCGTATAGTAGGCTAGCTTGTCGATTCAGCCATCAATGCAAGACATCAATACAATTGAAAGCTCAATTTCCGCCCGTGCACACCTGGTTGATAGCTTCTTTTGGAAGCATGCGAACCACTGTCAGGGTGTGGCACGGGTGGCATCATTGGGAATGGCTGAAGTAGCACCTCCAGTAGCGGTGATGCTGGTTGCGATGGCAGCAATGGCCGAGGCAAAATGGAGGCTGTGGTGGTGGTGGCAACAGCTGCAGTTTCTGTGCCGAAGGTGGCTGATCTGGCGGCAATGGCTGCGACTTAAGGGGGTGACAGATTATAGGTACCAGGCAATGGTGAAAGAGAGAGTTTACTACATTATTGAAATCTACAACTTAGAATGACAGAAAGCTGAGCTTGTTGGTAGGGATTCATTTTGGATAAATTATTGTAATGGCAAATATATTACAGCTCTCTGCAACTATGCTTGTACTTCTTTAAACATAACAAGTGAGAAGCAAAGCAAATAACAGTTGTCTCATGGATACTCCTTACATTCACATAACTCACAGGTTAAAAAAAGTGGTAAAATAGTAAATAGATATGGCGTTAATGTTTTACGGTTAATAGGCTAGGTGAGATATGTGCCATCGTGCAGCGAACCAATGAGTGGGGACAAGAAGCTGGACTTACATTTGTTTCGTAAAACACACCAACAAATTTACTGATCACCATACAGGCGCGGTGCAAAAAGTTCCTTTTAGCTTCAGCCATACCTAAATAGGGCAGACGGGCCAGTCTTAACCAGAGATTAATGGAATATAAGTGAGTTCTAACTGGAGGCTCACCAACTAATCTATCTTTAAATTGTCGAAAGTGTGTCGAGAGCATAGGTCAGAAAAAAGATGTGAAGCTACTCAGACTCAATTACGAAATATAATTTGCACGTAGGGCTTTTCGGACCAGACTCTGGAAAATGTTTCTCAACTGGACTCACTCGAACTCAGCAAAATTTTATTCACTCTGACTCACTCAGATTCTCACCCCGGCCCAATCTGAGTTTGAGTGACACGACTTGTGAGTGAGTTTGCCTAACTATGGCCGAGAGTGGTCCTGGAGCCTGTCATTACTTTCCTCCAGTGCCTCTATTCGTTGCTCAAGCCACTTCTTCTGCCTCCGCAGCTCATTGGTAATAATTTCCGTTTCTTTCTGGAGGAGGCTCAATCGTACAAGCTTCTAAATGCCAGAGTCATCACTACTGTGGAGATTTTTTTTTTTGGGGGGGGGGGGGGCTGCCCCGCCTTGTGGCTTTTTTTAAGGGGTTTGGGAATGAATACATTAAAAAAAATGGCAGATCCCATGCATTGTGGGAATCGATGCAACGCGAAGCAGCTGGAAAGGAGCAAATCATGCTGTACATAGGGTAAGGCGGGGCAAACCGCGACATTTTGGTTTTCCCGACCTCTATAGCTAATACAGAAAGCACTTTTCCTTCTTTCTATATTTCAGCGAGAGGTGCTGGTAGTTGTCCACCTTTTTATATGTAAAAGTTGATGATTGCTCACAGCGTTCGCGTGGGAAAAATTACGCGGCTGGTGTCAGTGTGTTCGTGACTCGTCAAAAAGGGGCGAAATTCTTCTCGGCCAAATTTTCGGATCCGTGCATGAATCTACTCTGGCGTCAGTACAACAACGTAAGTATTTATATTGTTACTATATACTACTAGCTACATACCACCAAAATTTCAGTTCACTTGGTGCGCGGGGCCAAAGCGGAATTTTTTTTTTGAATTTGGGCATGTGAGGGGGGGCAAAACGCGACAAAAAGGCATTGAATTGCCTTAGAGAGTGTCTCATTAAGTGAACCATTTCCTTACACTCATTATATATTATATTTTATTGTTTAGGACGGTTCGGACGCACAAGAGAATATCTTATAAAGCTTCCTGCGAGGAAAACGACGTGCAAAAGCACCGACTGCTGTTCAGGACACCCACTCCATTCGTGCTGCATCGAGATTTTTCCCCGTTCTCAAGGATGCTCTCAAGAGGCGAACGCAAATTTGGAAGAATCTCGAAGTCAAGCCGTTCACAAACACGTCTCGCCATCGAGTTTTCCTTCAATACCAAATTTGTGCTAGAAAACTCGAATCTAGCACAGTTTTAAATTTATCGCCTCACAAAGCCCGGCTGACGAAGCTGAAAGACACGAAACGCCCGTGCAGTTCTGCACCAAAACGGCAAAAGGAGGCGAAGAAGATGCGTCAGATTATATCTAGCGTCCAATCGTTGAATAATCCAATGAAGTGCAAGCTTTCAACAAAATACAACAATAGCACAAAGAAAGACTGGTGGTGTTTGATCTGCAAGGAGTTTTGGAGCAAAACAGCACCGGATTCTGTCTGGATTCAATGCGTGGAGTGCAAAGACTGGGGTCATGAAGGCTGCGTGAGGGCCCACGGTGTTTAATTTGAAGTGGTTCTACTGCAAAAACTGAAGGGTTAAATTTTTTCACACTGTCTCGTTTTGCCCCGCAGGTTGGGGCAAAATGAGACATGTGGTGCATTTTTTATTTTTTTTAAATAACTTTTTTAATTGTGGTAACGTGGTCATATTTATGTAGCACATACCTTGTACCCAAAGGAAAGTTTCTGTATTGTCGTTTAAGGGTAAAGAGTGAAATAAAAATAAATATTCACTATTTTCCAATTTTTGTCTCATTTTTCCCCACCTTACCCTAATACATGCTGTCATGCAAATCGCATTGTACATGAAATGCAGTTCATGATTTCGATATTACCGCTTGTCATTTATGTTTGTCACACAGTCACGTCACGCATTACCAAAATTGGTTTATATCAAGCTAGCGAAACGGCCAAGAGCGTGCCATGAGCGTGGCATGCAAGTTGTGTTGCACATGACATGTCATGATTTCCATATTACCACTTGTCATTTATGTTTGTCATACAGTCACGTCACACACTACCAAATTTGGTGTATATCAAGCTAGTGAAACAGCCCTCAGCGCACCATGAGCGTGGCATGTAAATCATGTTGTACAAGACATGCACGTCATGATCTTCATGATATGACCAGCCATTAATGTTCGTCATACAGTCATGTTATGCCAAATCAATTTTGGTATAAATCCCATTAACGATACGGTCTGGAAAGCACAATGTCGTAGGCAGCTAGATAGATATCTCAAAGTTGTCGAAGTTCGCTATGAAATGCTTCGCATTTAATATTATCACTCATTGGAGAGGCTCTAAATACCCTAAAATGCCAAGTAAGCGCCCCTACCAGAACAAGTGCCCCCCTCCCTTCTTCGGGAGATTTCAAATATGAGGCCTCTTCTCCCCTCCCACCATCTTCACTGTTTATATTTGCCCAACGAGGGCGAATAAAAACAGTGAAACAGTGAATGCATTCCTTATTCTTAGTGGCTCTTCCGCCTCCACCTTGAATTTTTATCCATGACCGAGGAAAGGCCCACTCTCAAAATCTTGTTGAGAGAGAAAGAGAGAGAGAGAATCAGTATAGGAGAGGTAGGGAGGTTAACTAGACTACGTCCAGTTTGCTACCCTACACGTGGGGAGAGGGGGAATGAGGGAGTAAAAGAGAAAGAGAAGTAGATGCACATTGCACACGACACACACAGTGCAGGGTTTCAGAGGCGGTCGCTCAGCGATGTTGCCTTCAAGAATTGTAGAATTATCATTCACTCTAGGGGGGTGCTTGCTTGGGGTTTTACGGTAAGCACAACATACTAAGATGTCTACACTTTCCAGTAACACATACCTCAAAACTAGACTTGCAGTAACTGCCTAGCTTATGTCATCTATTACTTCTTAAGTAGCCATGAATAAACACTAGTGACATACAATATTGCATGCTATGTTGCTGACCACAACAGTTGCATGCTTATGTTTATGCAGAGTGATAGAGCCATATGCATATCGGTAACAAACATCCACTCAGCATGACTGTAAATTGAAGAAGTTTGCTTCGGTATGTTGACATTCCAGAGAAACATTTTAGCTCATGAAATACGAGGCCTATTTTTATAAGGTCCGAATGGCCACCAAATAAAAAGCAGTTAAAATCTATTTCTCTAGTGTGGCTGTCTACCTCCTGAGGTTGCAGCTCTCTGTTCTATATGCGCAACGGGCTTGTAAGCATGCCTCGGATAATAGAGTGCCAAGTGTGTGCTGTAATTCAATTTCTGCGTGCTGAGCGGTGCAGTGCAGCTGAAATTCAACGAACAATGAGCAATGTGTATAGCACAACTTTCTCAAGTGACAGCAAGGCACTGCAATAGTGCAGGAAAATACAGCAGGATGCACAGATGTTTACAATGCAGACGCACCAGGAATAGAGTGAGTGTCAACCGATGATTTTTTTGACTGAATGGATCAAGTGTTTCGGGAAAGTCGTCGGGTCACAGTTTCTGGGCTGAGTGATTCTTCATTTCCTGAAATTTTGCAGTCAGCTCAATACCCCATTGATGGCATACCATTATTGCACACAAAGAGACTCCAGTGCCGCAAACTGTGTGCAAAGTGGGTTGCCAAGATGCTCATTGGCCATGAAAAAATTGCATAGGGGTGCCACCTCAACATTTCTCCAGCACTACCATGATGATGGAGAAGAGTTTCTTAGCAGGATAGTCACATGCGACGAGACATCGGTCCACTTCAAAACCGAAGAAACGAAAGCGCAGTACCAACCGTGGAAGCATCCTGATTCCCTGAGAGCAAGGAAGTTCAAGTGAACCTTCTCCAACAAGTGTATGGCTGCTGTGTTTGGGGAGAGAAATGGTGTCCTCTTGGTGAAATCCATGGGACCGGGCACAACCATCACTGCGGCATCGTACGTGTACCTCTCGAATGCCTACAGAGGGCAATGCAGAACAAGCGAAGAGGGATGTCGTCATCAGACATTGTCTTTTTTCATGACATCGCGGGGCCACAAAGGAAGCGGTGGGAAGTGTTCAATCACCCACCATACAGACCCGACTTAGCTCTCCCTGATTACCATCTCTTTGCTAACATGAAATGCTGGCTAGGAAGCCTGTGCTTTCGACCAGTCCTGTACACAGGTCTGCTGCTTGCTGCAGACAGGCTTACAGAACTTCTCCAGGAGAGCACATGGAAAGTAGCGAGTCAGACAGTTTTGATGAAGCCTTTGAACAACATTTGTTGTGTTGAATATGAAATCACTGAAAATTTTATATTCCTTGTGGCACGAGTGTGGTTGTGAACTATTGGTGCTGTTTTTTTTTCTTGGTTAAAAATCATCCTGGCCAAACTGACATATGTGGATGTGGTGCCAGTATTATCGATTATTTCTGTACTGTTCTCCTTTCTTGTTATTCCACTCCTGCGTGGGCCATGCCAGCCTGAAGCATTGTGAAATAAGTAAATAAATAAGTTGGTTCCACACATCGATAAATGTCTGAATCGAAATGCCAACTACGTAGAGTTGTGGCTAGTATGTGTACCTAGACATTTCAAATGAGGCAGTTCTGATTTTCACTCTGGTTACTATTTCGTGGCCAAACAGACCTTGACAACAAAAAAAGAATTGTAACATAGGGTGAAAGACACAGACGCACCATTACCTGACAAATTTGCACAAATGCACTTGATTGAGCGACTATTGTATAAATGTGCAGCTTCACAAAGCAACCAGAACATTGGAAGTTAGCATCTTTTATATGTTGTTCAATCCGGTTTGATGATTCAAGCATATTTACCTTCCAAGTTCTGACTTTCCTTTCAGAGTCACTCTGGTAGAAAAGATTTTGTTGCACGGCGAGTCGTTTTTTTGCCCATCTGCACGAGGTCAGTGGAGTTAGTTAAATCAGAGAACACAAAAAAATTGGGTTGCAGGCTATTATAAATTAACCAGACGGAAATGAAAACCTAGAATGTGCGCATATTTTGATTAGTGAAAGGCTATGATTTGATGCAAACGTGTTCCTCCGCGATTAAAGCTGAGCTACACATGCATGCGCTTCTATTGACAGGTTGGTCATCAAGAATAGCGACGTGGACGTATAAACAACTCGGTGTCACATGGAACATTTCGCGCGCCATCATGGCCGATCGAAATGTGGTTTCTCCATCGCGATCAAGTCGCTACTACAAGTTATGTCGCCGTGCAGCAGCACATCACACAGACCTATTTCAATCCGGATTGGCCATGATCGCCATCAAAAGAGCCCATAGGACACGAACGCGCGGTATCAGTTCCAGCACGCGAACACGACACACCGTAAAAATATGGCACACAAAATAAAACACACAACGCACAAACATGTTTTCTTTGTGCCTTCTTTTGTTCGTCGCACGTTAAACGCACGCTAGCAAAAGCGTCATATAAAATAAAATCACACTCACCTCCAAGAAGGTCGACATCCCCGCGAAAGTGGCTCTCCTTGATGTCCTTGCCCGGCTCAGTTTTTTCGATCGACGCCTATTGTTTTTGCGATATCGGCTACGCTCAGCGGATTGAAGCCTTTCATGAGCTTGTTGTCCACAATTGCGCGGTAACCGTCTCTGCAAACGACGAACGTGACTTTTGGTGCAGCCCGCATTTCGAATGCGCCTGCGTCGTTTGACTGAACCCCACTTCTGCCGCACAGTTTGAATAGGAGCACTGCGAGCATCACACGCTGTACACAGCAAATGTTTAAACCCGGAGGCACCTAACCGATCAACACACCCCGCACATCAAGCAAACGCCATTACAACGTAAATGACTTCGCCATACGCTTGTCTTGGCCGCTTGGACTCGACCAAGTTCGCATCGATAAAGCTCGAAGGTGGCGAAAGCGACAAAACTCATTCACACACTTTCAAATTCATAAACCCACTTTTTTTACAGCGGTAAAAAAAGCAGGTAGAAAGTTTGATCAATCTTCACACGTTTTCTTTTTTTTTTTTTTTGACGTCACCGGAAATCATGATTTGGCTACCGTAATGCGGCTGCTCTCAGGCGTGGGTAAGGCTTCTAAACATCTGGTCGCGCAAATTATAAATGGCAGCCAAGCACTCTGCGGGGATAGCGTTGATTCTCATCGACACGGTAACAAACTGGACCTACCGAGAGCGGAGGGCATGGGAAGAAAAAGCCTTTGTGAGCTTCACTAAGCTTCCCAGCGGATTACAGTTCAGCAGCATGCTGTGACGGCATACATTAACTGGCGCACATAAGCACACATGATCACATAAGTACACGTGATTTAGAGAAGCGAAAAAGAAAATAAAAACACATCAAAGACAAATTTCATATCCGGTATTCTAGATTCACGAAGAAGCGCATGAAGCGCACATTTGCAAGACGAAAACGATTTTGCGTTGAATACACGGGGTAATAGTAAAGTTATTCTCGTGTGGGCCCCGTAATTTGTGTGTTGTGTTTTTGTTTAGAATTTTTTCATGTGGTGTAATGATTCCACAGAAGATTATTCGGCTAACGTTGCTATATCTCTAAGCATTCAAATATTTTTTATTTCGTATATGCATCTAAGAACTCAGCGTATAATAAGTATTAAAAACAGTTGTGTAAGATCACCAGTTTGGAAGAGCTGTGGAGAAGAATGATCTCTGGCTAAGTTGTAAATGATGCGTAAAGCTTTCTTTGGAAGGACGTAGAGATTCTGTAAGGCTGCTAGTAGAAATGAAACACGAGACAGCTTAACGCACGTGATTAACCTGCACGTCCCTCGGCAACATTTCTGTTAGCCAAACACCAAGAGTCTTAAATGGCTGGCACAAATTTTTATTTTTTTAGAGCTGAGTCAGTGATTCACGTCATAATATATCTTTTACCCTAAGGGCAAAAAGTGATCGCTTTCGTGTTAACCGCAATAACGTCTAGTGCATTTACTTCCAAACCATGCTCCATTTTTACAACCGAAAAAGTCAACGACGATTACGATACTGCCGCAGCTTGCATTGGGGCTATGCCAACAGCAACCACATGTGGTAGAACGAGTTTTGGCTTTCCGCAGTTGTAGCAATGTAACATTCGTTACATATTGCCACAGGAACTGCCAGCGCTTAAGTTTTACGCACACCACGCTGCAGTGCATTGCAGGCGTCGCGAAACGCCGAGCGCTCGAGTGTAAACGCCTAGATATAGTCCGGCGTAACGTTTACGCGCGACCACGCGCGACGCGATTAAGCTACGCCGGCGAAAAGTGGAGAACTTATAGTCTGGCGTCACGGCGTAGCCGGCGTAGCCGGCGTTTGGCGTGCTTGGCGACGCCGGCGCAGAGATAGAGCATGTTCCTATTTCACGCGCTCCACGCGCTTGCGTTAGACCACAATCCACTGCGCGCGGCAGCGGCGGTCGGCGAAATGGCGGCGTGTGGGCCGCGTTTGGAAAGTGCGGCCGTGGTTTATACTCGACTTCGATCGACGACACCATGATTCTGTGTGTGCTCGAAGGGATTATAGATCACATTTGCTTGTAGACCAGCAAAAGTGTGGACTGCTGCGATACGGAGGGAAAAAGAAACGTCTGGGAAGCCTTCAGAATGCGCTGTCGTATGTACATACATGATCCGCTTTGGTTTCCGATGCAACATATGTAGCTATTTTCTGGCTCCCAGAGCGTTTAACGCTCTGGGAGTGCATGCAGGGCATGCAGGGCGTGCAGTGCATGCAGGGCGAGAAAAAGCACGCGTGTCAACCATAGAGCATGTGTAGAGAAGCAGATAGCGAAAAAATTGTGTACGCGTCAACCGAAGAACGCGGAGCCGCGGACACGCTCGAGGAAGAGAGTGCGCATGCGCCACTCCGAAGCTGCTCGCCGCGGCATGGTGCGCGCGCCTGACTCTCGAGTGAGGAATTGGCCGCCGTCGCTGGGTGCGCGTACCAAGCGTATCCGACCTCGGCGCGCGCGACTTGATACGCTGACCACGCCGGACTATATCTAGGCCTTAACGCACATCACCATGTGCGTTGAAGGCGCCGCGAACGAAGCGAAACGCCTTCAGCCCCGTTACGACAATCGAAGCCAGCCGCAGTGCACATCTCAGCCTAGCATGCGCACAAAATCCGACCGTAAGGAAGAGACGGAAGGGGGGGCGGGCAGACTTTGCCCTCGCTCTCTTTCGTCCTTCCTTCGCTCCATCGGTTACGCAGGAAAGCGCGCCTAGAGCTCAGCTCTCAAACACAACTGTATTATCGGTGTCAAGAGTGTACATAACATAAAATGAGTAATGGATATTCACAATATTGTTAATATTAAAATTAATCAAGAAATGGTCCAGTATGCCTCTCATTGGAACTCCTAGCTGATATAGTTTCCAGTGTTTGTCGTGAGTGAATATTATGTTAGCATAGTGACGTCAAAGCGACAAATAAGAATTCATGAGTTCAAACAAACGTCCTCATATCCTACTCCTTTCAATCTTGGCATGAAGTATTTTATGCTTTAATTGTAGAAGACTTCCTTAAAGCGAATAAATAGGGCTAACACTAGACGCTTCTCTTCAACGTTTTGAGGCATGCCTTCTCTCTGCATTAACATTGCAGTTATTAGAAGACCTATTTTTTCTGAAACCATGCTGGAATGGCAATGAAATGTTATATCACTCAATAAAACGAGAGCGACATGCTAAAATGACTTCCTCTAAGCCTTTGGAGAAAGCGGGAAATCGGCAAACACAAAAAGCACAAGCTTGTGTCACCCAAACCCTCGGATGACCCATTTGAAAAAATGCATGGAAACATGAACAGAAAATTCGAGGTACTCTTGTTTCACGGACACGAGTACCACGACACCTAGTTGCCTTGTTGTGATGGTTTCATGCACACGTACAACAAGAAACAAAACATTGAGAATTACGTGCTCTTGTGCAACTTCTCAGCGATAAACAACGCCAAGTATTGATCACGAACGACCAACTGTGTGCCAACCAAGTGTTCGGATGAGCCATTTGAAGCGTTACGTGTTAACTTGAGTTGAAAATTCAAGCCACTCTTGGTTCAAGGACACGACTAAGGTGACACATAACTGTCTGGTGGTGACTGCTTCACGCATACGTGCAAGATTCTTTCAAAGGTTCAGATGGAAGCACATGAAACAAAACATTGAGAATTATGCGCTGTTGTGCAACTTCTGAGTATATACAACGCCAAGTATTGATCACGAACGAGCAACAGTGTTCCAGCCAAATGTTCGGATGAGCCACTTGAAGCGTTCCGTGTTAACTTGAGATGAGATTCAAGCTACTCTTGTTTCAGGGACAAGACTAAGGTGACACGTAGTTGTCTGGTGGAGACTGTTTCCCGCATACGTACCACAAGATGGTTTTGAAGGTTCATATGGAAGCACATGAAACAAAACATTGAGAATTATGTGCTCTTGTGCAACATCCGAGCGATAAACAACGCCAAGTATTCATCAAGAACGACCAACTGTGTGCCGACCAAACGTTCGGATGAGCCACTTGAAGCGTTACGTGTTAACTTGAGATGAAAGTTCAAGCTACTCTTGTTTCAACGACACGACTAAGGTGGCACATAGTTGTCTGGTGGTGACTGCTTCACGCATACGTACGACAAGATGCTTTTGAAGGTTCAGAAGAAAGCACATGAAACAAAACATTGAG
>JALIZH010032194.1:0-24290 GCA_030522465.1 Rhipicephalus appendiculatus
TTGAACTGGCGTTCTCTCTAGAGGGCACAGCTATTGGGTGCCCGTTCCTGCGTTGAGCGTCGTCCCTTGTAGGCCCTCGCCGTAGGCAGCTGTCTCGCGCACCCGGAGCCACGCGTCGCTCTCCTTATTTTGCCGATGCCAGCCGGATTGCTCTAAAACCCACGCCACCGAAGCAGAAAATAAAAGTAAATAAACATAAAATACAAATTTAGCAAAAAAAGCTGAACTAAAGCGTTGTAACTGCAGCTCGCGCTGCCGAAATAGGTAATGAAGAGAGCAATGAAGTAATATAAAAATGGACAAACATCAAAATAACAGATAGTAAAGAATCATTGAACAATTAAAAAACTAAAAAACGAAAATAAGAAGCAGTCTGCAACCGTACGCACATGCATGCCGTTTTCAAATTCTCTGCTTAAGTATATATCACCAAACGAAAACACGCTCACAGCTGCGCTCACATTTCCCGTAAAGAAGTATCGTAATTGTCAGTAATTTTTTTCGCTCGAGAGCTATTCTGTGATACGCATCCGGTGTTGCGTTCGATAAGTGGTGACGGCTCTGTACGTTGCCGTTCTAAATTATCTGCTTGCGCTGTTCTTTTTTTCGACGTAAATGGAGAAGCAGCAGTTTGCGAAAGGATCCGCACTAGCAATCGTATGGTTGGTTTTCAACTTCTTGAGTACCTTCTGGGCGCACCATCGGAAACATTGAAGAGCTCCATAACTGCCAGCCTCGCAAAATAAAAGATAAATAAACAGCTCACAGGGTCCCTTGTGCACTCACCTAAGACGACTCAAAGACGAAAGCCATTTTTTTTTCTTCTCGGCCGATGTATACGGGAGCACGGAATACAAGCCTTGGCTTCGTGTACCACTGCCAAGTGCCGTCTTCATTTTCTTCTCTTGAGGTCACCCGCTCTGCGGTTTTGTTCGCCGCCCGAAGGAGGGTGCTACAACGGCAGCATGTGGCGTTGTGTCATGCCAGATTTTGTGACGTCATGATGACGTCACATATATTTGCAATCTGCCACGTCATGATGAAGTTATATGAGGACGTCATCACGTGATGATGACATTTTGCATCACTCGTCCTCGACGCCGCGGGACGGTCGCCGCCGACGGTCAAATTTTTCGTTTGATGAGGCATCTAAGGCTTTCGCCTTTAAATAAATAAATAAATAAATAAATAAATAAATAAATAAATAAAGCTGTTCCGTGGTGCTCAATAAACCTCTCGTGATCATAGAAGCTCGTGGAAATCTTGCCAGGGACTCGTGACTTCCATAATGGACGTTGTCGGAGACGGCGAAGTGTCATTTTCCAGCTCCACGACTTTGATCTCAGCCTGATTGAAATCTTTACTTTTATTCAACTATCTGGAACAAGAGCTTCATTGGCTGAGTAGGATTGTCACAAAAAAATGTAGTTTAGTAAACCCACAATATATATTGTGGGTTTACTAAATTACAATTTGAATAAAGCCTGCTACTAGTAGCGGTCTTTATTATCGTCTATGCAGCAAGGCAATTATTACAACTCCAGTTATTGCGCGAGGAATGCCGTGGTAGACGCCAATGTATACTGTGTCACGGCGGCTCAAATGTTACGCTGCTTATATACGGGAATCTGCAAGCAGGACTTGATGACCCTGTTGACCCGCTCAACGACACTATTTGCCTTTGGTTGGGAAACAGAACAGAGACAATCTTTGGTAGCGTTAGAGTACAGGTTGACTGTGGATTAGAGAGCAGAGCAGAGATATTTTGCTGCCCCAGACAGGTGAGTATATAAAACGGCAATAGGCCAGATTTACGGAGGCTAGGGAGGTGGCCAAGTATACCGCGTCCTTATTTTTTAGACGATACATACGTTTGCTTAGTAAAACGATGCGCTGCATATATGGACAAAGACTAATGACACAAGAACACGAAATGGGCAAGGACCATGCGCACTAACAACTAGATAAAAGTTGTTAGTGCTCTAGGTGCTTGTCCGTTTCGTGTTCTTGTGTCGTTCGTCTTTGTTCATCTATGCAGCGCATCGTCTCACTTCTCAATGTCATACCAACTAGCCCCAGTGGAAGTACCTCTAAACGTTATAAACATACATTTGAAAATAATCCAATGACAGTCACGGTCCTGTGGTCTTCGCACCGGAACTCCACATCGAGACGGAAAGACTTTGCCGCAGCTGCCATTTCAATTATTGACATTAGGGCCCTTGTTTATGTGAGAAAGCTTAATGGCGTCTCAAACTACGACATACCATTTTTTTACAAATCACAAACGCTGCATGTCATTGAAATATTCATCATCAAATTTAAATGGCCATATTTAAACTGACCGCGCCTGACACACAGGAAACGCCGCCGCTCTGTGATAAGGATGCAACTATATTTCAATGAAGTCGCATCTTGCCGTGGAAAACGGCAAATTATGTCACTAGCGCCAGGGATCACGTTACATTTGCGTGCGACTTTTGGCGCTTGCCCGCTGTTCTTTTCTTTTTTTCCGTGCTTTGGGCAAAAAAAAAAACGCAATATGCAGCTTTCCTATTTGTGCACACCATAAAACTAAGCGGAAACCAATGCAGCACTTATTTTTGGGTACAGGCGAAAACGTTTATTGGGGGACTTGTTAAAGGTACACTAAAGAGAAACAATGACTTGGTTTAGATTGACAAACAGCACTCTGAGAACTTTAATGCCATATGTTTCACTATGATAAGTTCCTTATTAGTGGAGAAATTCAAAATTGAAGTTTCTTTTAAATTTCGCGCCGAAGTCTCCGCGCATGACGTCGAAATTTTCAAAATGTATTTTTCGTATTTGTGCGACATTGGCTCGATGAAATTTTCTGAAACTTCGTATGCTACCTCTATGGCACCCACAGATGACAATATACTTCATTTTTATAGATTAGAAACTACGTAGGGCCCAGCAGACGCCCTCAAAATCTATGACGTCACAGTGTTGGCTGCTGGAATTTCAAGGTGGCGTCTCCACCGGCATTTTCGCTTCGCGCGTTTTCTCGCTTATCAAGCGTCGTGTGGCGGTAAGAGTGGTGTTTTCGGGATTGTGAAATTGTACTTTACTACTGCGCGAAAATCGTTTTGCTATTTAGTATCCCTTTAATAGTTCAACAAAGAAACAGATAAGCACTGCACATCGCTCCCAAACAGTGAGTGGTCTGTTTGTGTATATTTCTGTCGACGTGCCGACTTTCCTATCCAGATTCTGCTTCGTCGAGCTTCGACTCACGTTTTCTCATTTCCTCGACAAAGGTAGTTTCCGTGAGACGCAACAGGATGGCCTCGTTTCCTTCGCGCCATGTGCAGTGAGTTTCTAGCGTCAGATTTTCGAAACCGTAGAAGTCTTAGCATCCGAGCGATTGACTCACAAAGACATTTCAACGAAAATGAAAACTGCTGCAGATACAAAGAACTCTTGCAGAGTGGCGTAAACTGCGTATGCGTAAAAAGCGAACCAGTCACTTTTAACTTTACTACCTATCATTCAGGGTTGGGCATTATCGCGATAGTATTGCAGAGATAATTCTGAGCCTCTGTATTTCTGTATCGACATACAATAAAAAAAAAGTCACAGTTTCGCCACTCGGGCGAAGCAATGAATGCGATAGCAAGAAATTAGAATGCCACACGATGAACGACAAGCAACTCGATACTTGCAGCGCGGCGCTGCAGCACACAGAAGGACGCTCAAGAAGAACGCATAGGTATACACAGGACAAGCGTAACTAACAGCTGTCGCAGCTGTTACGTCTTTGTATTTGAGCAACGCGCTGCAAGTGTCCACAATGCAGAACCTGACACTGTTTCATATTTCTTATTCTTTTAAACTGCGGCACGTGGAATGACCCCTCCGCGTCTCCCGCCACGCGGTGGCGTCTGACGGCAAGTGTGCCCGGTGTTCTTTGTATTCCCTTCTACAGTGGGTACAGAAGGTGGCCACTTTTTCGTGCGCATCTCAAGGGCATTTTTCAATTTGAAAGAAAATAGAGGAGCGTTGCGTGAGAGAAAACACTGAGCTGTTCCGAGATCTGCGTACCGCGAGCGGTAAATGGTGCATATGAATAGCTCGCCGTTATTTCCCCGGCACAAGCATGGCGCGTGGCTGTGTTGGCTAGCACAGCAGGCTGCGGAGCAAGGGGTCGCTATTTCGAATCCCCGGTCAGGTGCTTAAGAATTTTTAAGGACGATAGTCTTTCTTGGGATACTTAAACGCAAAAATTTTGGTCTGTATGTCCGTCTGTCTATCTGTCGGTAACCCGATTCAGCTACTCGGCCAAAGTTTAACTTCTTTCTGAACGCCCAGCCATCTTGAACTGGTGTTCCCGTTCATATTTGTGAACATATTCGACCAAAAAGCAAATACTACGCATTCCTGAGGCGCAACATTAATATGTAAATGTCAGGACGTGTGTTCTTTATTAGAAAATACATAGGTACGCAATTCTAAAGACCCTAGTGTTTTTTAGGCTGTCTCAGGCAAGGCAAAACATAGTAGTACGGCCGGCACAAGACTATCGTCTTTCGACGACATTTGCAGCGAAGCACGCAGATACGCGGCCAATTTTTTCTACTAATTCATTTTTTGTGCCTTTTATATATATATAAATACATATACATATTCGGGACATCACGGCGATGGCGACTGCGAAAAATCAGCCGAGAGTGTCCATATAATTGCTATCGCAATAAAGTGTATTTGTATCTCTTTAGCGAAATACGATGTCGCGATAGTATCGCGATACTATGCAGGACACGGACATGTCGTAACTTCTCACGTGATAGCGTTAAAGAGCTCGTTTCGCAAAAATTTCAATTTCGGCGTCGTTGGTGGTGAGCGAAAAATCATCATCTTGTCCATGACCAAATTAAATAATAGAATAAATAATAAAATTTTCCTGGTTCGAGTGAGGATCGAACCCAGGCCGTCTGCGTGGCAAGCAGGTGTTCTACCACACAGCCACGCCTATGCTCGGAAATACTTGGAAAATTACTTTCTCTGCTTGGAAATGCAGTGAAACGAACACACTTTTTTTTCTGAAACACACGCGTCCTTTATGCAGGCGTCACAATACAACATGTAATATCACAGTAATATTGCGTACGTACAAGCGTACATTGCCATCTGGCGTTACAACACGTGAATTTCATAACGATTTCGTGGTTTAACTTGGGCCACCCATTACAAAAGGCACATACGTTACTGCGCGTATTCCCTTAACCCCCCGTAGTGGGTGCATAGCAAGTATGCACAAAGTGATTGAATACGCACTAGGGACAGGATATCGCTATCGCGTTCAGCTCTTAAAGGCGAAGCTTAAGGGTCCCCCAAATTTGTTTGTTTGTTTTGGTCGGAAATGAGCTGAGGCATGTTTCGAAAAGGAGGAATGAAGGTTCTTTTTCATTGTGAAAGCAATTATATGGACACTCTCAGCTGATTTTCGCCGTCGCCGTCTGTCGACACCGTCATGTCCCGGATATGTATATTGCCACGCGCGTTTCTTTCACTGTATTCGATTTCCGCCCACAAAGACTATCAGCAGTACTCGGCGCAGACCGCGCCTTATTGTTCCAGAAGCTTCTCGCTTGCAGTAGATCGTTCTGTTAAGATTGCACGCAAGACGCTAACACTCAAGATTATTCCAGAGCTTCCGCGACGACTCGTGATAAGGCTAGAATGTTCGACGCGTGCGTTATAAAAGCCGGCGTGTTCCAACGATGTGCAGTTGATCGACGGCCGACGCTCTGTTCGCCGCTATCAGTGCCAGCGTTTATTGCTGTAATCTCACCTTCAGTTTACCGGCCACAAGTTCGGCCCAAATAAAGTGTTTCATCTTGGACTACTGCCTACTGCCTTCGTCGACGTCACGACCACGTGACATCTGGTGGAGGTGCTTCCCGGTCCATGTACCGAACGCCCCCCCTCCAGCCGTGAGCCAAGCCCACAACGTGAAAAGGACATCGACGCCAACGCTGAGCAGCGAGCCAGCCGCAGGCGAGCAAGGTCTACCGCCAGAGTACGAGCCTCTCCCTGAAAAGACCCGGAAGACCAAGACCCTGACCTCGGCCGCAGCGACGATGACAGCCCCTGTGCCGTCTGCACCCATCCTGCTCCGGCAACTGAAGGAGCCGCCGACCTTCTATGGATCCCCAAGTCAAGATCCCGAAACCTGGCTCGAGACATTCGAAAGGGTCTCGGCATTTAACAACTGGAGCTCCGAGGACCAGCTGCGTCATGTGTACTTCTACCTGGAGGACGCCGCAAGGACCTGGTTCGAGAACAGGGAGCCCACCATTACAACTTGGGACATCTTCCGGACCAGCTTTCTCACCGCGTTCGCAAGCGTCGTGCGAAAAGGAAAAAGCCGCCGCTTTGCTGGAAACACGGGCGCAGCTACCGAACGAAAACGTCACAATCTTTGCGGAAGAGATGATCCGTCTCTTCCGCCATACCGACCCTGACATGACCGAGGAGAAGAAGGTCCGTTTGCTCATGCGAGGGGTAAAGCAAGAGCTCTTCGCTGGGCTGGTGCGGAACCCACCCAAAACAGTCCAAGAATTTTTCTCGGAGGCCTACGACGATCGAGAAGACGTTGGAAATGCGCACCCGCCAGTACAATCGCCGATCGATGCAAGAAAGCGCAGCTGTTCACGCCCTCGGATCCGACGACCTACGCGAAACGATCCGAGCGATCGTGCGGGAGGAGCTGCAAAAATTGTTGCCGTCCTCGCAGCCCCAAGTTGCCTCGATCGCCGACATTGTTCGAGAAGAAATCCAGCACTCGCTGGGAACCACTGAACCGTCACATCCTCAGCCGCAAGCCATGAGCTACGCTGCTGTAGCCCGACGCACCACCTCCCCTCCACGCCCACGTCAAGAGGCCGCAAGGCCGCATTCCCGCTGCCAGACACCGCCGCCACCGCCATCGACGCCATACCGTTCACCTGCCGGCCAGCGCTACGCCCGAAGAAAAACCGACATTTGGCGGGCCCCTGACAACCGCCCGCTCTGCTACCACTGCGGGGAAGCCGGACATACCTACCGCCGCTGCCAGTACCGACAGATGGGGCTACGCGGATTCGCCGTCAACGCGCCGCGTCCGCAGCCAGGCGAACGGCCTCGCGACATCGACGACTACCTCACCGGAACACAGTGGCAAGAACGACGACCTTCCTCGCTCGCCGTCGCCCGGCCGCTACATGTCACCGCACCGCCGGCAGTACACTGGCCCAAACCGGGGCCGATCTCCTAGCCCTTACCCGGAAAACTAAGGGCAGCAACCGATGGAGGTGCGGTTGCTGTACGACGAACTACCGAAGATCCTCCGCCGCCGACGACGACGCCGCGACGAGACCTCAAGAACCCGCCGCAACCCGAACGCAGCCCTGACGTCGAAACTTCGCGGCCTGCAGAAGACCTGACGAGGCAACATCGAAGCGGCAGTACAAACCGTCGTAGCCGTGACCCGACGCCGCGACCCAACCGCAACGCCAGGCGACGAACTAGCGACCTTCGACATTCTCATCGACGGCCACAGCGTCACAGCTCTCGTCGACACCGGAGCCGACTATTCCGTCATCAGTGGGACGTTCGCCGCGAAGTTGAAGAAAGTAAGGACTTCTTGGGAAGGCCCTGAGATCCGGACAGCTGGAGGCCACCTAGTAACGCCGGCAGGAATCTGCACAGCGAGAGTGTCCATCAACGACCGGATTTATCCAGCAAGCTTCGTAGTCTTAGAGCGTTGCTCCAGAGACGTCATCCTTGGTATGGACTTCTTAAGCCTTCATGGTGCAGTGGATCAATCTTCGATCCAAGTCGATAACGTTATCCACTGAAAAAGCACTACCGCCGCATACGCCGTCAGGAAAGCACACCTTAAATTTGCTGGAAGACCAAGTCACCATTCCCCCTCGCTCCAGCGTCAGCATTTCCGTCGGCACTAATAAATCAACAGATATGCAAGGCGTCGTTGAAGGCGACCAGCACCTGTTGATCAACCGCCAGATTTGCGTAGCCAGAGGAATAGCCGAGCTGGAAGCAGGAAAAGCAACACTTATGCTCACGAACTTCAGCAACGAGTACAAGCACGTGAGCAAAGGCACGACGGTTGCCTACATCGAAGAAATAGTGGAAGCCAGCAACGCTTTCGCCCTCGCCGAGTCTACCGAACCTGCTACGACGCACCAAGATCAACTAGCTTTCGACGTTAACGCGAGCCTTCCGACGCATAAACAAGAACAGCTCAGAGCTCTGCTCCTGCAATACAAGGACTGTTTTTCATCGTCGTCGAGAATTCGGCAGACCCCGGTCGCAAAACATCGCATCATAACAGAAGAAAGGACCAGGCCGCTCCGTCAGAGCCCGTACAGAGTTTCGACGCGAGAACGCGAGGCCATAAAGAAACAAGTCGACGAAATGCTACGCGACGACATAATCCAGCCGTCCAAGAGTCCCTGGGCGTCTCCCGTGGTGTTGGTGAAGAAGAAGGACGGAAAGCTACGTTTCTGTGTCGACTATCGTCGCGCCTGAACAAGATCACAAAGGACGTGTACCCCATCCCACGGATAGACGACGCCCTGGATCGACTCCACAACGCGAAGTACTTTTCGTTGTTGGACCTCAAGACAGGCTACTGGCAAATCGAAGTCGACGAGAGAGACCGAGAAAAGACGGCCTTCATAACACCAGACGGCCTGTTCGAGTTCAAGGTCATGCCTTTTGGTCTTTGCTCGGCCCCCCGCGACATTCCAACGCGTTATGGATACTGTACTGGCCGGTCTGAAGTGGCAGACTTGCCTTGTGTACTTGGACGACGTCGTTGTCTTTTCCTCAAACTTCGACGAACACCTCCGGCGCCTTGCAGCTGTACTTCAAGCAATCAAGACCTCCGGACTCACTCTCAAGCCAGAGAAGTGCCGCTTCGCGTACGAAGAACTTTTGTTCTTGGGCCACGTGATAAGCAAAGCCGGAGTACGCCCCGACCCGCAAAAGACAACCGCCATCGCTGCTTTCCCGCCACCCACCGACAAGAAGGCCGTGCGTCGATTTCTCGGCTTGTGTGCCTATTACAGGAGGTTCGTTAAACACTTCGCCCGCATCGCCGAGCCTCTCACTAACCTCACCAGGACCGACGTCGAGTTCAAGTGGGAAACGCCGCAGGAGGAAGCATTTCAGGAACTAAAACGACGCCTGCAGACGCCTCCGTTACTTGCGCATTTCGACGAATACGCCGAAACAGAAGTACACACCGACGCGAGCAGCGTAGGACTCGGCGCCGTCCTTGTGCAGAGGACGGACGGACTGGAAAGGGTTATCAGTTATGCTAGCCGGTCGCTATCAAAGGCAGAGGCCAACTACTCCACAACAGAAAAGGAGTGCCTTGCCATCATCTGGGCTACATCAAAGTTTCGCCCCTACCTTTACGGCGCGCCCTTCAAAGTTGTGAGTGACCACCACGCCTTGTGTTGGCTAGCTAACTTGAAAGACCCTTCTGGTCGCCTCGCACGGTGGAGCCTGAGACTTCAAGAATTCGACATTACCGTCGTTTACAAGTCCGGAAGAAAACACTCTGACGCCGACTGCCTGTCTCGTGCCCCCGTCGACCCACCGCCGCTGGACGACCAGGATGATGACGGCTTCCTGGGAACCATAAGTGCCGACGACTTCGCCGAGCGACAGCGCGCCGATCCGGAACTCAAAGGGCCTTATGGAATACCTCGAGGGCAAAGCCACTGTGGCTCCAAAGGTATTCAGACGAGGACTGGAGTCGTTTTTCATGCGCAACGGCATTCTTCTATAGAAAAATTTCTCGCCACTTCGGGCCGACTCCCTCCTCGTAGTACCTTCGGCATTACGTCCAGAAGTTCTGCATGCTTTGCATGACGACCCGACGGCTGGACACCTTGGATTTTCCCGTACGCTGGCACGGATACAAGAAAAGTACTACTGGCCTCGCCTCACTGCTGACGTCACCCACTACGTGAGGACTTGCCGAGATTGTCAGCGACGGAAGACACCACCGACTAGGCCAGCCGGACTTCTGCAGCCCATCGAGCCACCTCGCCGGCCGTTCCAGCAAATCGGCATGGACTTACCGGGGCCGTTTTCCGACGTCGAATTGCGGAAACAAATGTATCGTCGTAGCTACTGACTACCTCACCCGCTACGCCGAGACAAGGGCCCTGCCCAAGGGCAGTGCCGCCGAGGTAGCAAAGTTCTTCGTCGAGAACATCGTACTGCGTCATGGCGCCCCAGAGGTCCTCATTACCGATAGAGGTACGACCTTTACTGCGGACCTAACTCAGGCGATCCTCAGATACAGCCAAACAAGTCACCGCCGGACCACCGCCTACCACCCACAGACCAACGGCCTGACCGAGCGTCTAAATAAGACCATCGCCGACATGCTGGCCATGTACGTCGACGTCGAGCACAAGACGTGGGACGCCATCCTTCCGTACGTGACCTTCGCATACAACACGGCCGTGCAAGAAACGACGCAGATGACGCAATACACGTTGGTCTACGGACGGAGCCCGGCAACGACGCTCGACGCCATGTTACCAAACGTGACCGACGAGGAAAACATCGACGTAACCGCCTACCTACAGCTCGCCGAAGAAGCACGACAGCTCGCCCGCCTGCGGATCAAAAATCAGCAGACGACTGACAGCCGCCGCTACAATCTTCGACGACGGTTCGTGGAATACCAGCCCGGCGACCGCGTTTGGGTGTGGACGCCGATACGACGACGTGGACTCAGTGAAAAACTTCTGCGACGATACTTCGGACCGTATAGGGTTCTTCGACGTCTCGGCACACTCGATTACGAGGTTGTCCCCGACGGCATGTCGAACTCTCAACGCACGACATGGACGCACGACATGGACGCACGACAGGTGCACGACAGGTGCACGACATGGACGACTTCAGGTCGCGCACGGCGCCGTGCGCGACCTGAAGTCGTCCATGTCGTGCGCCTCAAGCCGTTTTACGCGCGGTAGTGAACCTGAGGACTGTACTTCTTTTTTTTCTTTCATTGGACTTTCTTGCTTGTGCGTATTCTTTATTGAACTTTCTTGATTTATTGTCGTTATTTATTGTTACATGTATTTTTACCATGTGTTCTGTTCTAAGCATCGGGACGATGCCTTTTCAGAGGGGGGGCATTGCCACGCGCGTTTCTTTCACTGTATTCGAATTTCCGCCCGCAAAGACTATCAGCAGTACTCGGCGCAGACCGCGCCTTATTGTTCCAGAAGCTTCTCGCTTGCAGTAGATCGTTCTGTTAAGATTGCACGCAAGACGCTAACACTCAAGATTATTCCAGAGCCTCCGCGACGACTAGTGATAAGGCTAGAATGTTCGACGCGTGCGTTATAAAAGCCGGCGTGTTCCAACGATGTGCAGTTGATCGACGGCCGACGCTCTGTTCGCGGCTATCAGTGCCAGCGTTTATTGCTGTAATCTCACCTTCAGTTTACCGGCCACAAGTTCGACCCAAATAAAGTGTTTCATCTTGGACTACTGCCTACTGCCTTCGTCGACGTCACGACCACGTGACAATATGTATGTGCATATATAAAAAGGCAGGAAGAAAAGTAAATCAGAAAAAAATTCCGAACCACCTGACCGGGGATTCGAACCAGCAACCCCTCGCTTCGCAGCGCGCTGCGCTAGCCAACACAGCCACACCCCATGCTCGTGCCAGCGATATAACGGCGAGCTATTCATATGCACCATTTGCCGCTCGCGGTACGCTGATCTCGGAACAGCTTGAGCGTGTTTTCTCTCACGGAACGCTTTTGCACTTTTTTTTTAAATTGAAAACTGCCCTTGAGGCGCGCACGAAAAAGTGGCTCCCTTCTGTACCACTCATGGTGTACAAGGGAAAAAAAATGAACACCGGGCACACTAGGGCGTCAGATGCCACCGCGTGGCAGGAGACGCAGAGGGGTCATTCCACGTGCCACAGTTTAAAAGAAAAAGAAGTATCCAACAGCGTCGAAAAGTCATATAATCATATAATCAATCCTTGGCCAATCCCCCCTGAGTGGGTATGAGCCATGTCGGAGGCAACAACAACAGCGTCGGCTTCTGCATTGTGGACACTCACAGCGCGTCGCTCAAATACAAACACGTAACAACTGCGACAGTTGTTAGTTCACGCTTGTCCTGTCTATACCTATGTGTCCTTTTCGAGCGTCCTTCTTTGTGCTGCGGCGGCGCGTTGCAAGTATTGAGCTGCTTGTCGTGCTCCGTGTGACAAACTAATTTCTTGTTATCGCATTCATTGCTTCGCCCTACACTCTAAGAAAAATAAGAGTCAAAAGAGGATTACAAATCCATGATTCTCTCCGGGTATTCACTTGACCCCTTTTGGATGCTAGACGCAGAGAAAGAGAGTTGGCAATTCGAGAGGAGTTACAGAACTCTCGTGAAGCGCGTTTCGATTGGCTTCCGATATGAAGGCACCGCCGCATACGCCATACATGTCGCGCGTTTGCTCTTTGGCGCCGTAGCGGCGGGCACACACTCTCGCACTGGCGCCAGGTAGCCTGCGCGCCAGGCGAGCCGCGCGGCCGCGCGGCGCCTCCGCCTGCCTCCGCCTACACTCTCTTCTCCTCCGCCTTTTGGAATGCGGTGCGCTGGTCGTGCCAGTCGCGCGTCTTGTAGTTTTGAGTTCGAGCGAACATGCGTATGTGCAGTGGCCATCACGCCAGGCTCCGTGCTCGAAGTGACGCTTGTAGTGAGGAATATTCTTGAAGTTGCGGACACGGACTACGTGCGCCTCTTAACGGTGAGTGTATTGCTTTCTTAGGTAATAATTACACAGCTTAAGCTGGGCGTCTGCAGCAGCTCTGCGGAAGTAGGCTGCCAGCCATATCCAACTGTAGCCTGCGTCCGCGATGCTGTATCAGGATGTTCAATTAAAACAGTCACTTAAAGAGTTGAGACCGCTATGCGCGTTGTTGTGTAAGTGATTGCATGGCATCAAGGGCGATTACTGTCTGATCGCACATTGTGTCTGAACTGCTGAAAGTGCTTGATATGGTTTTGAGATGCGCTTTAGTCAACGTCATAATAACATTTCCATCATTACTCGAGTGCGCAGCGTGCTTCCACGCGTGGAAACGTGAAAAAAAAAGTCTGTCTACAGAAACGTACTGCATATAATGACGTTCGGCTTTACAACAGAATCGAGTGAATGTGACAGTGAGAGCTATGTGAGGTAATTCTAACGTATGCCATGTCTCATGTCGACGTAGACGGCGTCCGCGTGCGTTGCTGTCGTTCGGGCGCTCGTACAACTGAGTATTTAAGAATGGGTTACGTTTGTAGAACACGCTGTCAGTAACCGCTCACGGCGTGCCCCTGACTGCCGGAGGATGCGCTTGGTTGTGGCAATATGCCGGCGCAAAGCCGGGCTTATTCTGGAAGCACTTTTTGAAGCGATTTATCAGAAAAGGAGGGCTTTCATTCGTGCCTAACCTGTGCCTATCGCGAAACGCGGTTCCCGTTTTCTGTTACGTGCAAATTTGTTTTCGTTACGAAATTATTTAAAACGAAACACTCGTGTGAGATGTGTGTACAGTAACGGTGTGTTGAACAAAGGGTGGTTTAAATAAAACTAATCAGTCAGTGTGTGTGTGTGTGTGTTGGTTATTCCCAGGGCAACGAAGGTGTCGCTATGGTCTGGCGCTTCACCACTAGTGATAGGAAAATCAACACCGGCGTTCGTAATGTCAACGAGGCACTCGGCCCTACATTTCCTTTGATTGGACAAGACGACGTAGGAAAAGGGGTGAGTGGCACCCACGCATGGAGCCTTAAACAATTGCCTTTGTTGTTTAAAAAAAAGCTCACATCATCTTGTGCTGCAAGTTTGTCACCAATGTTTTACACGAGAACGGCAAAAACCACGGTTCCTTACCATGCATCTTTGCATTCGTTTTGTTCTGAGCCTTCATTATGCCTGTGTAAATCACTTACTGTGTAGGTATTGCAAAATCTTACTATGATTCCGTTTTCTCATTATGATATCACGTTCTTCTTTTCAGGTACCATTTTTCATGGCTGCTCACACTGAAGAGGAGCGACAACATAGCAAGTCACAAGTCTGATTCCTCCAGCCTTCACGACTTTTTGATTCTTAATCATAAGGAATAAATATGGAAAACATGATACCGATATCTGCTGTTTATTTTGCACGACATGACACTATGCACATCACAGTCACACATTTTGGTTGGTTATACTCATACAAGCATGTAAATGAGGAGTTTTATTAAAATAATGCTCAAATTGCACTATCCTTTTCTTGCAGTCGCTGGGCACAACGGCAAGTATTAATGGAGTTGCTTAAAATGAATACTTGACTATTTCCAGCAGTAGTCGCGCAAAAGTAGAGCATGGGTCAATCTAGTAGCTTAAAATAGCCGTAGAGTCGCCTGACGCTTCGGTGGGTGTCAGTTGACCCGCGTAGGAGCGTCACTGGCAAGAGTCGTCTGACTCCCTCAGAAGTGGTAGTGTGATCCTTCGCATAAGAGTCCTCCCACTCTTCTTAAGAGGGTCCGGGGACTCTCCTGAGCGCGCCCACTCTGACCTACCAAGAGAGTCACCGCGACTCTCCAAAGAGAGTCGTATACGTGGCAAGTCAGAACTCTCCGAAAAGAGTCAGGTATACTCTTTTTTTTCTTAGAGTGTAGTGGTGAAACTGTGGCTTTTTCTTTTGTGCCAAGACACGCAAAGGTGCGCCGCGGGTCCGCGACATAGGAGGGGCGGCGATGGTTTCCCCCTCAAGAACAGTATGATAAAGCGAGAGACGCCGCTGACGGCAAAATTGCGGAAGCAGTGTTGTCGGCCGTCTGCCGACGAAAGTCGCTGTCTCTAATTTTTTTCGGGTGACAAGCCATTGGAAACCTCCCGCGTGAATACCGCTTTGAAACAGAGACTTTGCAACGCTTCGTGTGCGTTCATTTCGGATAGCGGTGGCACTTTCAAAAGCACTTTCCGTAGTCGCGGCGGAAGTGACTACGCTAAATCTTCGTCGCGCTTTCAGCCATCTCTCCAGCGTGTTAGGGTGCATCCCCAACCGATTTACAAGCGTCAAAACAGTCTTTGCGGTACCATGATTACCTCCCCCCCCCCCCCCCACCTCCCTGCAGAACCAACAGCCTGGTGTGGGTTGCTGAAATGGGTGGGGGGTAGCGGCAGTGGTGGGTGACGGCTTTATTGAAGAGTGACCCTTTCGGGCCAGGCGATGAGTGCTTGCTGTAGTCTCTGATCAGGCGCTTTGAGCAGCTGTCCCTGTTTCCACGTTTGCTTTAGAAGCTGGGAGAAACTACCTGTAAAGGCTTAAACCCTCTTACCCCCCCAAAGAACGTGATTTTAGGAAGCCAGAGTTTGGACTGTGCAGTTTTGATATATTTCGCTCCATTACGCGTAATTAATTACGGCCAGCCCATTTGGGCAGGGGGAAACCACAGCTGTCTGGCCCGGTCGGCGCCACGCCAGACGGCTGAGGATTCCGAAGATGGGGATCGACTTCGGCTTCTCGACGGTCAGAACAAACCCATGGGAGGGCGGAAGTGTTTCGGTATTTAGATGAGTCGAGAAGAGATATCGCCGCGCTGCAGGGCTATCCGGCTATTAAGGCGGTGCTTGTTCACTATAACAAGAATTTGTGGTCGTCTGCAGTGATGGAGAGATTTTTCTTTCGCGAGTCTTGTGATGAGGCCGAAACGACACTGTCTAGAAGACAGTGCTGCCAGTTCATAAAAAGATGATGTGCTACGTGACGCCAGCAGGGAGACAAAGAGTGTTCCACACTCTCCGCATTGGCTGCGATCGGTGCTGACTAGCGCTCCCAGGTTTAAATGCAGAGATATCATATAACCAATGAAGTGGATGGGGGGATGACCGCCTCCGTTCCTTAATTGGTAGAGCGTCTGACGCGTAATTCGAAGGTCGCAGGTTCGGTCCCTGCCGGTGGCAAGTAATCTTTTTCGTCCACTTTAACTTCTGCACATTTTTTTCATATTTCAGAATCGAAATCAGAATCAGAAAGGTTTTTATTTTCCAGTGAAATTGTTGGGGGGTCCGTCAGGCGAAAAGCTACATCATACAGCTTTACTACAAATAACATTACTATTACTACAAATAATATCCAACTACTACGAAGAACGTCCCCTGTACTTTTCATGGCATTATTGTCTTTTAGTTCTTATCAGTATTCATTGCGTTTACCATTGTGGTCGTCTTCTACACTTTAAATATTTTCTACCGGCATGTTTCTTTTATTTCACAATTTCTTATATTAGGGGGCCTAAGCACGGCTTGGCATGATAAGCAAAATGAGTGGAATATTTTGTACGCCGTTTCCAGACGCGATATTTTCTACCGGTATGTTCCTTTTATTTCACAATTTTTTGTGCTAGGGGGGTCTAAGCATGTCTTGGCATGATAAGAAAAATGTGTGCAATATTTTCTACGCCGTTTCCAGACGCGATACATGAATAGTAATCATCGCTGAATTTTATTCTTTAACAGCCTATGGGGATGATGAAATACCATTGGATAGGTTCAAGCATGCAGGACGGCTCGGTGCTTTGAAGCGTCATTAAACTCGATTTTATTTTGAGCCTTTTCTTGCTTTGGTGCAGGTATCGGGATCCCCTCGATCGCGTCTGTCACGTATACTCTTCATATCCGACTCCTATTTGACATTAAAGCTTTCTTATGATATTACCGACACATCCGAGAACATTATGTTATCTGGTTATGCTTGTGGTAGTTTGCATAATTCCTCCCCTGTCAGCCATCCTGGTGATTTTGGTGCGTTGGTCGAAGTCTGCATCATAAAGTGTCGTCCAAGATTTTTGGAAGATAGTACTACCAGCAGAACGCCTGTGCTCAGAGGTAATTTTCAATTTTCTACATTTCCTTCGTTACACCCTACACTGGTTCTCGCTCTCTGGCGTCGTTTAGCCAGCTATAGAAACTTGGTAGTGTTTATTTTTTTATTTTTGTTTTTCCGAGACGCTCTCATGAGATGGGGTTCGATGCCCAATATGATTGATCTTCAATATTTTACGCAGTTTACGAACGTATATTTGGATGTTTTTACTTTGCAGGTGAGACGGTTAATGGTAGTGGACTGAGGGCAAATAGAGAGAGATAGAGAATATGAATAAAAGAAAGGCAGGGAGGTTAACAAAGGGTTGAGTCCGGTAGAGTTACCCTGCACTGGGGAAAGAGGGAAGGAAAGTTACAGAGGAAGAGGGCACAGTCACTGTTGCAGCCGACCTAGCTTTTCCGCGTAGGCAAATGATAGCTGGATCATCCTGTATGGTAAGAACATTACCGTCTTTAACATTTAATAAGGTGTGGGTTCGAGCTAGTTGGTACTGCATGCCCAGCTACTACTTAAGCGAAAAATTGCTTGGACAAAGGACGGAACATACACGGGCAGGCGCAAACGTGTATGTTCAGTGTATGCTTCGTCCTTTGTGCGAGAAATTTTTCGCACAAGAAGTAGTTGAGCAGGGCTTTAACGTGTTTGTATATTGCAAACCCTTTCCTCTTTAAAACACGCGTCTGTAATAGATGAACATGTTGTTAGATTAATTTATTTCGACACGCTTCTGCTTGGAGGCACAAAGTAGCATCAATGCACAGTGTACTACTCCACTTCGAACTTTCACCTTGCACATGAAAAATGGACCATACGAAAAATTTAGCGAGGGTTGAACACAGACAACCCACACCGGGCCGCTGTTTCTCTGTTGTATGTTGATTCTCGGGTCGTCCATTCTCGAAGTCCTATTGTGGTTCGCTTGGTTATCCAAGACCAACGACCCGAAAATTATGTTTTAAAGGACCCCTGACACCGAATTTGGAAACTCGAGATGCTTGTGTTGTTTGAGACTCCTGCATGCGGGGGGCATTTCTGACCGAATATTAGGGACGAGCGTTGCCTATAAGATATTTTAATTTGGTTTTAAAGTAAAGGTGTGTGCTCATCCGAGTATTCAGATCCAATCGACATTTGCTGTGGTGTGACGTAGACAGAGGCTCCCCTCATGACATTGCAGAGGTCAAGCAAGTATTGTCGACGTCAGAGAACATTTTCGGGGCACGCACAATACTCTGACTGGCACCCGGCGAGAACTGTTGTTCGTCACCCCCCCTCGTTCTGTTGTCGGGCTGCTCTCAAGGTGGTTTTGGCTGCTTGCACCAGGAATGCTTTTTAGATGTGAAGCATCTTATGGCGAAGCTTAATCCGGTGGTGGTGGTGGTGGTGGTGGTGGTGGTGTGCCGGCGTGACCACCCTTACTGCGCATGCGCAAACCTTTCAAAAACAAAAAAAAATAAATAAAAAACCTCCTCTCCCCCTCTCTCTCCTCTAGGCATCCCTCCCCGCGGCAACCACACCCTCACTGCGCATGCGCCTCCCCTCCTCTCTCCCCTCCTACGTTCCCCCCCTCTCTCCTCTAGGCATCCCTGCTCGTGGCGTCCATACTCCCACTGCGCATGCGCGTCCCCCCCTCTCTCTCCTTTCCTACGCTGCCCCTCTCTCCTCTAGGCATCCCTGCCCGCGGCGTCCACACTCCCACTGCGCATGCGCGTCCCCCCTCTCTCTCGCCTCGCGACGCCGACGCAGGCAGCGTCTGCTAGCGAGTTTCTTGGTTGAAAAAACCGACTGCTCGCGCTGCACAACCGTTCACTGGCCATCCCGTATATATGGCACTGGATCTTGACCTGCAAGGTGGTGCCGGTGGGAGATTTCTCCTGTGCGTTGTTGAACAATAAAAATTCGCAGCGTGCGCGTTAACTAAAAGCGGACTGCGGGTCTCTGTGTCCAGTCGGAGTCTTCTGTCTCTCATTGCCCATTAGCAGCGATTGGCATGTTCCAGTCGGAAATACCGCTCCATCACTGCGTGCTTTGCGCCTCCCCAGTTTTCTGTTCTGCGCAACGCTGCGATGAGCACCAGCGTCAACGCCACCGCCAATGTAAGCGTTAGCGCCCGCTGCTTCACATCTACACATGGTTTCCTTTAGCGGGAGATGGTGTAATTTTTTTCTTGAGGGGGGACACGCTCATAACACCCACATCAATTTATTCTTCACCGGCCGCGGGTCCCCCCTGTTTTAAAAGGGCGCGTTCAGCGTCACCGAAGCTTGAGCGCACGTAGTCTCAGGCGCTGCCCCGCTGTGGGGCGCTAGTTTCTTATGGTATTCAGGCGGGCGTTTCCAACTGAAACAAAATCGTTCTTAATTAACAACGCTAGCATTAATTATACGATGCGTTAGAGCATTTACGATTCAATTTCGGCATTAGCATACGCAAAGCTAAAAATTCCTGTAAAAATGTAGCTAACAAAACTTTCGCTCTCAGGGGTCCTTTAACGAAGCTGTAACTTCTAAAGATTAAGCGCATATGGAAACATCACCGTCAGGATAATATGCTACGGTCATGGGGATGATGGCGCATATATGTCCGGCACTTTGTGCTGTATGTCATAACTGTGCTAATACCATGAGCCACGTTCAGTGTTGTTTATTAATGCCCAGGAACAAAATAAAACAAGTGGACTTTATCATCACTTTATAAAAATCTTATTTTATAGGACACGTATATTGTATGACGCAGATAGAAAGCTATAGGCAAATGCTTATTAAATCACAACCCAATTTATGGTAATAATACTGATAATATCTGAAGTTTTACGTGCTAAAGCAACGATATGATAATGAGGCTCGCCTTAGCGGAGCGCTCGAGAAATTTTGACAATCTGGTGTCCTTCAACGTTCGCTGGCGTCACAAACTGCACGGGCTTCCATCGAAATTCGACCGGCGCGGCCAGAATCGAACCCGCGACTTTTGGGTCAGCTAGCAGCCGAGGACCGTAAGCACTGTACCAGTGCGGCGAACTAAAATTTATTATCGCGATCCAATAAAAGTGCATTGCGCTGTTTGTAAACACGACCGAAAAAATATTACCGATCGCGCATCGCACCTGCCTTTATCTTATGAAAACATGTCTCCCCCCAATGGCAATGGCAATATGATCAGCTGTTGGAACGCCGAAAAAAAAAATTCTCACATATTACATGTTAGTAGAGGATATTCAAAAGTTCGAGAGAGTGATACATAAGCCTACTCGGTGACTATTCATACTTGCTCCTTGTGCTAAGGGTAATAATAAACTAAGGTACAGAATCATCTTAAGTTACCAATAGCAAGTATCATGTGGGGCATATTTCTTCGACTAGTATCTTGTGTTTGTATCTCAGACACTTAACGTCTTGGTACGTTGTATAGTATCTCGATACAATTGCACAGTATATTAAGAGCAGAGCTGTTTGTTCCTGTCGTCCGGGGTAATAGAAATGATGAATCGGCAGATGCTGTCGTCGTTATTTATACTATTTTTTTCTCTTTCGTGTCCTTTTATGATTGTGTTTCATTGCATAATTTTTTTTAAAAACGTCTGCCTGAAACCTTCTAGCGCCGCTTGCGGCTGCACTATTTGTACACTTACCGCTCCAATACCAAAGAAGTTCGGCAGCGTAATGGTCAGGCACTTATTTGTCGTTCCGGTTGCTGGAAGTAAGAATCGAAAATATAATATTCAATTTCTGTCACGTGCAATCGATGCAACGCCGTTAGCAGCACTATGCCTGGTTTTTTATTGGTGTTCTTAACATTCTGAGGGTATGGGAAAAAAAAGACGAGAGTTTTGCAGCGCTAATATGTGCCTTTGGCAGGGGTGAAGTAATTGATATTGTCCAGTTATTATTAATAGCACGGAACCTCTGTCTAGCGAAACACCAGGACGTCGAACTCAGCCGATCACTGCAAACACGACCGATTTCGTGATGTTTTTCACTTCCTTGTCATCTTCCCTCTTTCACGGTGGCACATACACACAGTGGTATAGCGCAATATTATGCAATGTTCGTGGCATTACCCCCCTTTCGAAAAAAAGAAAAGTAAAACATCATCACGATGCTCAACGGTGATGACAACAGAAGCTAATCGCGCGCGTGCGCAAACACACAAACGCGCGCACACACACATGTTGCAGAAGTGTCGAGGTGTTCGAAAGATCATCCAAGCAAACTGGACGAATAGTCAACGGGTGTAGTTCGGCTTCATCCTCGATACATGAACAATGTATGCGTGCTCTAAACGACGGAATCGCCGAGACGTGCATTCAATCAGGACTTCGTAGTTGACGTCGTTGAAGTGATGTAGAACTGTATAAGGACCGAAGCAGTGGTGGAGTAACTTTTCCGAGTGGCCGCTTTGGCGAACGGGAATACAAAACCACACTAGGTCACCGGGTTGGTAATAACCTCACGATGACGAGAATTGTCTGTGAGTCGATGCGTTGCTGGATTCGCTCGAGTGCAAGCTAGCGAGCCGCGTCTGCGAGCCAGATAAAGTTGTTCGCATCAGTGGTAATGTCATGCCTGTCTGGTAAGATCATGGCATCCAGCATCGTAATTGCTCTCGGCCGTGAAGAAAACGAAAAGGGGTGAATCCTGCAGTCTCTTGTATCGCAGTGTTATAAGCGAACGTAACGTATGGCAGAATTTCATCCCAGTTTTTGTGGTCTCGGTGAACGTACATAGATAGCATGTCAGCGAGCGTCTTGTTTAATCTTTCCATGAGATCTTTGGTTTGTGGATGGTATGCGGCAGAATAACGGCTAGGAGGGCGAGTTGGTTTGGGTTCACATTGTCACGCGGTCGTGACGTCAACGAAGGCAGCAGTCAGCGTATCCAAGTTGAAACTCTTTATTTGGCCGAACTTGTGGCCGGGAAATCGAAAGTTAAACTACAGCAAGCAATGCACGATGTGCGCTCATACACTGATAGCGGCGAACAGAGCGTCGGCCGTCGATCAACTGATTAAGGGTGAAGCGGCGTCGGCTTTTATAGATGTATCGTCGAAGATTTCAGCGTTATCGCTGACGGCCGCGTAAGTTCCAGAACTAACTCCGATGTTCGCGTTGTGCACGTAATTCCATCGCAAGGTTCTAAGATTATCTAGATAGTTCCCCGTCATTCGGGCACGCTTTGCGCAAGGCAGGAGTCACAACGTAATGGGGCGGTAACATGATAACAGAAAGAGAGCAGCACGTGTGGCAATATTGATGTATTATGGGAGCGCGGTGACGAATACAAAGGACAAGATGAAGACAGGGCATGCGCTCTGCTCACAACTAAACTTTTTTTATTGAAACAATGCCCTTTATAGGCTGTCAGCATCGTCACGCCAAAATAAAAATTGTCACAGGGGCTTGCGAAGCAAACCACATCAAGATGATAACAACAGGAGAAAGGATGGCCTGGTGATAAACATGCACAACGATAAACACATTAAGAATTGGTACTATAATACACACGTGCTGATGAGGTACTCAAATTCTTTTCTTTTGTTTTTGAGAGGGTTACGGATGCTGTCTTACGCATTTATCTTGTTAATATGGTGATGTGAAAGGCTTCAATAAAGTCTCGTGTTATTCTAATGTGATGTCGTGAAAGAAGAGTTGTATCAATAAAATTGGTATTGGATCCAAACGAAAGGCAATGATTGGCCAGATGATAGGTGGTGCCATTAGATGAGGACAGCGATCGTCGGTGTTCTTGCAGCCTTGTGTTGATGCGCCTCCCGCTCTTGCCAACGTATACATTACCACACGATAAAGGTATCATGTACACACACCCTAGCTTGCAAGGTACAAACTTATCACATGTTTAGTTTTACGTTCATAGAGATGGACCTGATTTTTTATGATAAGCGGACAAATCATTCCAAGTTTCCGAGGGGCAGAAAAAACAGTGTCAACCTGGCATCTGCTGGAAACGTTTTTTAAACCATGAGCGATGCAAATGCGGCAAAATGGAGAATTTGTTGACGCGAGTTTCGCGCTGGTCACAGGCATCCGCGCAGTCTTTTTTTCCCCCATTTCATGAGATTGTGACATGCAATGGTTATCACAGAATACTCGTATCCTCCTTCTTCAAACTGAGACGCTGGCTGCTGAAACTGACTCTAACTTGGTGTTGGCATGACTTTCTAAGCGAAGAGCATAAAGATGAAAATACAATGCCGTTCTTGGTAATCTTAGAATGTGATGAATTAGCGTGCAGCGCCGGCTTCTATGTTGTTGGGTGGTATTTCCAACATGCGTGCTGTGAAGGGAACATCAGGCGTAAGTCAAGATATTGGAGTTGTTGAGTTATTGGAGCATTTCCAGACGACTGAAAAGATTATGCAATCATTTCATGAATGTGGCCTTGGACTACGGTTCACTAACGAATTTATGGAGCAGCAACAACTCCAATATCTTGACTTGCCGCCATCTTTTTAACGCATAGCGGGCATATGCATAACCTATCCCGTACGCAAGACAAGTAAATCAGTTCTTTTTAGGAAATATCGTCTCATTTTGGCGTGATACATTGGCGGAATTATTGTCTCATTTTGGCAGCGGGTATTAAGAAACGTCAAGTGAAACATTATACTTTTGGTAATCACTGTACCAAAACTAGAGTCGTCGTTGGCAAAAGCTTGTACACTGTAGCAGCTCGGGAAATATGTTAAAGGCAACGTCTTATTTGTCTGTTTCAACAAATAAAGAATGAAAAAGTATATACTTGCCCCTTGTTTCTCTACTCAGTACTGCTTCGCAGTGACTATTCTTATGCAGGAAAGTTACAATCAAAAATGCCACAACTAAAAACGACTTCATGGCGTGACCACCGCTTGCAAATTTTCTCTTTACACTCAGACAGTGGCGAACGGTTTGGTTCGAGCAAGTGCGAGAGCCCCCCGTTTTATTTCGTTGATTTTGCGCACAGAAAAACAGCAACCTCAATATAGCCTGTTTTTGCACAGAGAGCCTTCTGAAAAACAACTGCAGTGACCTCGACACCGATGCATTGGCCATGATGCAGTGACGTTGATGCCAATTTGCGAACGAGGCGGGTTGTTTCACATAATGATATATATATATATATATATATATATATATATATATATATATATATATATATATATATGTGTGTGTGTGTGTGTGTGTGTGTGTGTGTGTGTGTGTGTGTGTGTGTGTGTGTGTGTGACAACGATATCGCAACGATTCGACCATGGCACAGCCTTTGTCGGAGTCGTACCGAGGCCGCAGCTCTACTGAAGACCACCTGTGTATTCATCCGACACACACCACTGTGTCATGGGACCAGGT
>JALIZH010032195.1:0-7500 GCA_030522465.1 Rhipicephalus appendiculatus
GCTATCGCTATGTCCTATAGGTCAGCGTTCCAACGTATCGCTAATTAACGCTGGCCGCTAATTAATTGCTGCGACCCGAGGATAATGCCCGGCTTGATCAGCTCGACAACGGCTATACTTTGTGGCGGAATCGGGTCCTGAAGTCATAAAACACTATCGGTCATGAACTGCGTGATGAATTGTTGCTTCTGTGTGTTTACAAGCGTAGCATTCAAAGGAAAACAGAAATGATTAGCTGTTCACACCGAGCAGTCGTTTTTTGTTGTCCAATTTGCGACACTTTGTACAAGCCATGGTTTTCGCTTTAAAAACACACTAAAGTGAAACAATAAATAGTTTAGACTGATAAATTATACTCCGAAAGCTCTAGTGTCGTTAATTTCAACACCATAGGCTTATTAATAGATGAGAAAGCTAACGTCACAAGTCTCGCGTTTAAGTTTCCCGCTGAAATCTCCGACGGTGACGTCCCGAGTTTCAGAGTAGTGTTCACGTACGTTGGCCACGTTGGCTCAACGACATTTCCTGGAACTTGATACTTTAAGTCTCTGGCTCACTCAGAGTGCAATGTCAGGGAGACAGCCGAAGCATTCGCTATCTGCAAAAACGCTGACACGTGTGCTAACGCCCCGTCCAACGCGTTGCTCGATTGCGAGTTCAGTTACATGGAGAATACTTAATGATCCTATTGACCTGTGATCTCTTTGTCATGAGTGTAGGTTGCGCACGCATGCTCTGTTCTTCATTCTTTTCTTCTTTTTTTTTCTATTTGACTAAAGCACTCAGTTGTCAGTCAGTGCTCGTGTTGTTCAATCCCCTTCTGTGTGTTTTCGTCTTTGCGCTGTTTAAAAATAAACCATAATCAACTGTCCCAACTCTCCCGTTTGATGCAGAATACAATGCAGTTCATATTCATCGATTAGGAGCTACGTAGGCGCTTGTAGATGCCGCCAAAATCTCTGACGTCACGAGGACTGGGGCGGAAGCTTCAAGGAGGCGTCGCCACACGCATTTTCTTTTTTTGCGTGTTTTCTCGATTACCGAGCTTCTCCTCGCGGACAGCGTGGCGTTTTTGACATCGTGACAGACTAACTGACTAATAGAAGACAAATCGCATTTTTTTTTTTTTCACTTTTGGTGTCCCTTTAAAGAGAGCGGATTAAAACACGTATAAAGAACCGAACATTTTTGTTTTATATTGCACGTGATAATAGCAACAGATGTTATTGTTACTTCGAGACAATTTTAAAGAGCACCATCAGTTCTAAAAGAAAAATTAATATCAAAACTTCGTATAAAATGGGAGTATTCACTCGATCACGGAGCCTACGTGAATTGCGGGATGTCCTCAGTTGGAACCACGTTGATTTTTGCTGTCGCGTTCCTTCACTGGCAGTAAAGGCCGAGACAGTCATTTGGCACCTTACCAACCGTTCGTTTGTGACGTTGTCACACTTGATAGCGGCGATGGCCTCCTCTCTGTCTACAGTTTTATCGCTATGACTGTAGCGAGCATTATCTTTATTTATCTTTTTTTTTTTCTCCTTCACTTATGACGAACGCTAAGGTGATGCGGATGGGAAAATACCCGACGACCATGGAGGAAACGCTGGTTCGATCCCGGCCGCGGCCGTCACATTTCGATAGAGGCGAAATGCTGGAGACCCGTGCGCTGCGCGATTTATATGCCCGTTATAGAATGCCACGCTGTCAAAATTATCCAGACCATTCCACTACGCGTCTAGCATGATCTGAGTTGCTTCGGGACGTAAAACGCCATAAGGAAACCGATGAATAAGTTGAACGATTAACCTTCTTATAGTGGTCTCTGCTGCCGCTACGGATAGCTGTATACTTGAGGTCAAGAAGGAGTGCATTGCATCAGAACTGTCAATTGGGTGAGTTGGTGTGCTTCCATCTTGAACGAATATTAGCGCGACAAAAACGAGGACGAGAATAGCGCTGTAGTGTGTCTTTTCTATTCTCATCCTCATTTTTGTCGCACTAATATTCGCTCAAGAAGGAGTGCATTGTGGTGGTGCGGTGACATGTAGGTTAACTTGTGTTTCCATCACTGTGGAACGCCTGTGCAGTAGAGACGTCCGTTTGTACGAGGTAGGTGGAGAGGAGGGGCTAGAGGCGTGAAACCTGTTTGCCTTGTAAGTGTGTACATTCGAAGCATTCGATATTAAACGTGAGTCGGAAGTTAGCGCCTGCGTATGTTGTGTATCCCTGTCCTTGCTGCAATTTCTGCGCTAAAAAAGTTTGTAGCACGGAATACCAGCTAGCCTGAACTCATGCCCTCCTTGGTTAGGGATGTGATCCCAAAAAGTTGAAAACAAATATACCTTGAGCAGCCACACGTTCAGGATTTCAAATGGTAAGATGAAGGAGCATTTATTCCGAAGGGCTGAAAAACAAAAGGGTCGTTTTATTTCCGCGATACCCGTATATTAAAGTGCAATTTTAAATGTTCCTTTCCATTACTGCACAAACCTGTGCATCGCTGTTACAACAACCGACATTACACCGCACCAGGTCAAAAGTTCTTCAGCTTACCGAAGTTCTCCAAACGAAAATTTAAAAAAAGTAGGAATCATTCAAACTCTTCCTCGTCCATCAGCTCCATTAGTACTCACATCTGCGCAAGGCTCACATGGCTGCTAGTTCGGATCACGCCCGGATTACTACGCAGTAGAAACCAAATAAGGAGGAATGCAGTGGGATGTGCAGAAGACTATAGGCGATCGATATGAAGTCAGCAAATACATCAGCCCATGGGCGTAGCCAGAAATTTTTTTTCGGGGGGGGGGGGGGGCACCTCCTTGATTTCGGGTGGGGCACCTCCTTGAAATTGTCATGTTTCGCTCTGTATGCCATGGCGAAAAAAATTTTCGGGGGGGCACGTGCCCGGTGTGCCAACCCCTGGCTACGCCCCTGCATCAGCCCTTTAATTTTTATTCCGTGAGAACGTGCGGCTTGAGGAGAGATGAGTTAGGATCTGAAACACGCGTCTAAGTTTAAAGTCGAAGGACGAGCAAGGCGACGTAGCCAAGTAGATTGGTAGGTGTGAGCCAAGCAATAAGGGAAGCGCGAAATAAACAAACAAGTCAATTACCAGCGTCAGTTGGGAGCCATTCCAGTTCTTCCGGCACCCCAGCAGTGTTTTTCTCTCATAATTATTACCCTGCCAAAGTCACCACGTATACGCGTCTCCAATTATCGTTGGTGTTGTGTCAGCTCGGCACGTATACCTACACCGTCGTTGACTCTGACGCAGCTTTTTCCTGTTCGCAGAATCAGCAGCTTACTCCTCATGTAGTTAGCAGACTATCATAGGCTATATGAAGAGGAAGTCCACGTTTGAAATCTATATATAGTCTGTATATAGACCTGAAGTGTCATACTCTAAATACCTATACTGGCCTGTGCGGCTATCGGCTTCCCCAGGCTGGCGATTCATGTTTTTCTTTTTCTTTTCTTTTTTCCTTTTTTTTTCCCGAATTCCGCACCAAAAGGAATAGCTAGTGTGTTCGTCTAGCGCTAAATTGTTGTATGCTTTTGTTTTGATAATTTGAATAATAAACTGCAAGTTGTGCTAGGCTGAACGAGTAAGAAAGACACAAGCCTATATCACAGTAGGCAGCTCAGAAAGTGGAGTTAATTAAGCTATAACCGGTTCGACGAGGTAGGTCATACTGATTACAAAATAAGCAGTACGCAGCGCGTTTTTTTTTTTTCTACATCGATACTTGTTGAATGCCTTTCTACTTACAAAATTCAATTGCCCGTTAAGGGGCGTTCGAACGAGTGGGCAGCTTAATATCTTCATTTGTCTTCATATATATACAATGCTCTTCATATATATACAATGCAGTGAAGAAAACTATTTAAAAGTAGTAAATATCTCTTTCCGTAGATGTCCGCCGCGGTGGATCAGCGGTTACGGCACTCGAGTGCTGACCCAGGTACGTAGCCAGAAGAGGGGGGGGGGGGGGGCTAGGGGGCCCGGGCCTCCCCCGAAATTCGGATGCAGGAGGATGTTTTACAGAGAATAAACAATGAAAATAGGTGGTTTTCAAGGTTTTCAACAGGTGCCCCCCCCCCCCCCCGAAAAAAATTTCTGACCTACGTGCCTCTGCTGACCCACAGGTCGCGGTTTTCGATACCGGCCGCGGCGGTCGCATTTCGGTGGAGGTGAAGTGCTAGAAGCCCGTGTACTGTGCGATGTCAGTGCATGCCCGTTAAAGAAAACCAGATGGTCGGAATTTCCGGAGCCCTCCACTACGGCGTCCCTCGTAATCATATCGTTGTTTTGGGAACGTGAAACCCCAGATATTATTTTTTTCGTAGATATTTACGTTAGCTTCATTCCCTTTTCTCTTTCTTTGTGCGCTTGGTTCGGTTTCGCGCTCACTTCCTACAACCATTGAATTTGTGCCAGTACGCATACACGCATAGGCGTGCACAGGGTTCCCTTTCAAGGGGAGCAAAGGTTCGTCGCAGCGCCCTCCCTCCATATTATGTCAATGTACGGGGCTGACTTTGCCCCCCCCCCCCCCCCGGATGGATGCTATGAGCGTCCCCTTCATAACGGGGCGGTGACATGTCTGCCACCAGGCTCGAAAAAACTTTCTTTTTTATGTTGGCCTAATGCCTTATCTACATTGATTAGATATATGTTATTATAGCAAAGAAAAATATAAATTCACGGTCCATCTCTCTGCCTCTTAAGGCAGAATGACCTTATTTTTTCCCCATTCTTCATTTTTGTCCTTTATCTCTACTTTTCTGCCACCAATACTCTAACCGTCTCTTACTTATTTCTATCGCGGACGTGTTCAGCTTTCCATTGTTGTCCCTAAAACCCAAGGCTTCATGTAGACTCGTGCCCACACGTATATCTGGGTGGATATCGCCACATTCAATCAGTACATGTTCCATCGTTTCCTTAGTTCCCCCCACAGCATGCATATTGTTCTTCTTCGTTACAGAATCTCGCTTTATAGCTACGCGTTCTAAGGCAACCCGACCTTGCTTCAAACAGTAAAGCGCTTCCCCTTGAATTATCATAAAAAACCCCCTCCCCCGTGCGCACGCCTATTTATACACGTATGAATGAACGAACCACTTGTTTTGTCCTTGTTTACAGGGATGGAGGCAATAAGAGAAAAGGTGGGGGTGGTGGGGGAGGAACTACTTGAATGTTTCACCAAGCTTGCGTATATAACCGCAAGAGGGCACGGTTTTACTTCTATGGTAACGAAGGGCAAATACGAAATAAGGAGGGAGGCATTTTATGATAATTCAAGGGGAAGCGCATTACTGTTTGAAGCGAGATCGGGTTGCCTTAGAGCGCGTTGTTATAACGCGAGATTTAGTAAAGAAGAACAATGCGCATGCTGCGGGGCAGATAAGGAAACGACGGAGCACGTTCTCACTGAATATAGAGATATCCGGCCAGGTTTACGTATGGGCACGGGCTTACATGTATGTGCCTTGGGTTTTAGGGAAAACAATGGAAAGCTGAACACGCCCGCGATAGAAATAAGTAAGGGATGGTTAAAGTATTGGTGGCAGAAACTAGAGGGAAATGACAAAAATAAGCAGTGGGAAAAAAAAAGGATATTCTGCCGTAAGGGTATGGAGTAGTATTCACAGCCGATTGTAGTCGATTTTTTGCGGTGCAGTTCCACACACTGCACTGAATTTCACTGCCTCTCTCTTTTCCTTCTCTTGCCTCCTCTCTCTCATCTTTCTATTCCCCTTCCCTAATCCCCCAGTGTAGGGTAGCCAACCGGAAGTCTTTCTGGTTAACCTCCCTGCCTTCTCCCTTTCTGTTTGCTTCCTTCCTTTTGCACTCGATTTTTTCCGTTCTGGTGAGCTGAATTTCGTATCAAGTGATGCAGTCTAGGGAAGAAATAAGCCTGTGAAACGTATACTGAAAAGGTTTGATCCGGTAAGGGTCGATGATGTTATTATACGGCGGCGCGAACATGTCGCAAGCGGTCGATGTCACATATTTTCGGCACTGTCTTTCTGGTTGGAAAACCACCCAAATATGTCGACTCGTCTTAGCAGGACAAGAAAGGGCTGGCGCCCTTGGGGGACCTCATATGCATTTTTTAAATCTAATGTTTCAGTTTTTTTTTTTTGTTCATGGTTTGTTTAGACTGTCGCACCGACTACCGCTCGTAAATGCGGTCGTGCGTGAGCGCGAAGTCTAGATTTCGTGGCGAGGACGGCATAATTTCGTTGCTCACAAACTGTTGTCTACCTTGTGTTTTGACTTTTAGGTGACCGTTTATTACTCGCTCGTTTATATCACTCAGGTGTAAACGAAATTACAGCTGTTTACACGAAGGTGCTGGTATGTAAAAGCGATGCTGATCTTGACATGCCGGCGCACTTCTTCGTCTTTTTTCTTTCTTTCTTTGTTTTCTTTTTTTTTCTTTTTTTTTGTTTTTTTTGAGAAAGTCGCGATGTCTGATTAGCTTTCGGCGGCGATAAGGTGAAGATGGTTAGAGAGTTTTTTCTGCCGGTGACGCACAAAATGCGCTCGGGCTAGCGCCTATGATCAGCATAGGGGGAAATTCGTGTTTATTATTATTATTATTATTATTATTATTATTATTATTACTATTATTATTATTATTATTATTATTATTATTATTATTATTATTATTATTATTATTATTATTATTATTATTTGTAATTTCGTCTACCACATCTGCTGTTTTTGCTAAAATTCTTGCTGTCATTCGCAAAGCTAAGTAGCAAGATCAGCAGTTCACAACGTGGTTTTTGTTTCGTCGCTTAGAAGAGAATTAACTATGTGGCATTTCATTGCGGCCCTTGTCGCATACGGTTCTTGATCACCCAAATAGTTGTCTTCCTGAAGTTGTAAGGAAAGGTTTTTGTACACACGAAGCAAGGAAACAGTTTTCTTTCTTTGTTTTTTCTTTCTTTTACTGTTCGGCTTTCATATTGCATATTGTCTACGATACACCCCGCTGTCGTGCGGAAGTTGTAACGCCACGACAAGGATCTCGCCACGTCTTTTTCCTGTGGGGATGCTTGAATGTCCGGGTTTTACAAGGCCGGTGCGGAGCACAAGTTAAATGTATGATGCCGGCTACCCCGCAGCGAAGCGAGGGATTTCTCGTCCGGGCTAATACAGCCACATCAACTGCAGCGATAACCGCGTTGAGCCGCGCTACCAGGCTAATTGTTAGACCACGCACATCATATTAAAATATAATAATAAAAGGAAGCGAAAACAACACAGGTGGGTATACCCATAAGCGTGCGCAGGGTTCCCCCTTCAGGGGGGGGGCAAAGTTTCGTCGCAGCGCCCCCCCCCCTACCTATTATGTCAATGTATGGGGCTGACTTTGCGCCCCCCCCCCCCCCCATCGCCTCCCCTACAATGTATAAGGCTGACTTTGCGCCCCCCCTTCTCACCCCCCCTGCCCCCCCCCTGCCCCCCCCCCCCCCCAC
>JALIZH010032196.1:0-21775 GCA_030522465.1 Rhipicephalus appendiculatus
ACCACCCTTACTGCGCATGCGCGAACCTTTAAAAAAAACATACAGAAAAAAAAATTCCCCATCTCCCGCTAAAGGGAACCATGTGTGGATGCGAAGCAGCGGGGAGATAATTAGCTCGAGCGGGAGGAACGTCGCCGCTCTCATTTCCCTTCAGCGGTCTGGGCGCTCATCGCGGCGCTGCACAGGAGAGAGAATGAAACGCGCGCGCTCCGTCATTTTCATACCCGGAACTACCGCGGTGCGCCCAGCGGAGTATGCAGCTGTCGCACCACCTGTCGTGAGCCGCTCCGTAGAGGATTCCTAGAGGAGAGAACGGGGGGAACCGTAGGAGAGGAGAGAGAGAGAGGACGCGTATGCGGCGTGGGGATGTCGGACGCGGGCGCCGCTCCGTAGAGTAGAGGATTCCTACAGCAGAGAAAGAGAGTAAGCGTAGGAGAGAGGGGGAGAGGACGCGCGTGTGCTGTGGGACGCGGGCGCCGCTCCGTAGAGTAGACGAATCCTAGAGTAGAGAAAGGGGGGTGAGCGTAGGAGAGAAGAGATAGGGGGAGGGGCCGCTCCGTATAGTGAGGATTCCTAGAGGAGAGAAAGGGGGTGAGGTTAGGAGAGGGGGGGGGGGGGACGCGCATGCGCTGTGGGGGTGTAGGACGCGAGACGTGGGCGCTGCTTCGTAGAGTAGAGTATTCCTAGAGGAGAGAAAGGGGGTGAGCGCAGGAGGGAGAGAGGAGACGCACATGCGCTGTGGTGGTGTGGGACGCGGGAAGGAGAGCCTAAATTATTGCGTGCATTAAGACGCACGGAACGCTTTTGATTGGTTTTAATTATGTTAGCTGTGCCTTAAAGGAATCCAAAAATTATGAAGCGCACTGGATAGTCTGGTCGAGGCATGCCTGGGATCATACAAGGGGTTTACATCGCGTTAACGGGTTAGTTGCAAGTCTGGGCTTGTGTTTGTGTCTGGTTTTAAAGGTGTGTCAGGTTGCGCAGGTTATTCATTTTGTGTTAAGATGCTCAGACTCGCCCTACAACAAGTTCTAAAGAAGACGAAGACTTGAAGACAACAATCTTGGCCCCAGCCAGACGCCTTTTTCAGGGGACTTTTCACTTTCACGCATGCAAGTTTCAGGGAAAACGGGTGCGAGAAAAACTGCAACGTTTATGGTTACTTTACATTTTTCTTCTAGTAGGCAATATACATTATACCTGAGAGATGGTGCCGAATGGTATGTACTTCCTGCTCTCTCAGTAATGTTCCACGTGACAATTACCGTACAGTGTCCGTCAATTATTTATTTTTCTCGATCATTCGCGTCGTTTGTTAATTAGGTTATACCATAAACTCGCCTAGCTGTCCCCACATCTGTAATTCAATTGCATTGGTGAATTTTCAGAATGTCCTATACGCCCATAATGGAGCACCGAGCATCCACGGCAAGTAGATATTGACAGGCAGCTGTTGCTCAGTGATCTTAAAAAAAAAAGAAAGGATGCCGCGTAAACTGTACTGTTCTTTATTAAGACGAGAGAGAGAGAGAGAAACAACTTTATTAGAGGTCAAACTAAGACCTATAGATATTCCTCCGCCAGGAGGACCATGGCTAGCTGGTCGGCGAAGGCCGCCGACGCCAACCACACCCGCCAGTGGGGAGGTGGGGGGTTAGGATAGTGAGGGGACTGCAGGGCAGCGGGGCATGAGAAGAGGACGTGTTCTACGTTTGCGTACGTACATGGGCAATTAGGACATGAAGGATCGGAGCGGTAGCGATAGAGGAATAGGCGTGCTGGAGAGATCAGAGTATTCAGTTGAATGGCTCTTAATGTGTGTGTTTGGGCAGTGGAGAGGGAAGGGTGTGGTGGCGGTAGAGTCTGCAATGAATGCTGGAGGTTTTTGTAGTGCTGCTTCGGAATTTTCTTGTAGAACTGTGCCTCGTCCGCTATGGGCGGGTACGGCCAAGGGACCACCGGCGCCCGGCTATTAATCTCGCGGGCAAGCTCATGAGCGAGCTGATTACCGGTAATCCCCGCGTGACCTGGCACCCACACCACAGTGACCAAAGTAGGGGAGAGAAGGGAAAGAGCGTCGGAAAGGTCATTATGAAGATCCTAGGAGAGTCGGTTGTCTCGAAGACCACGGATTGCCGCCATGGAATCCGAACAAATGCGGTACCGAGGAGAGGCAGGAAGAAGGCATAATTCTTGCGTCGCATGAACGATCGCGGCCAATTCAAGAGATAAGAAGGAGGTGGGAAAGGAGAAAGGGCCAGCAGTGGATGTGATTGGAGTGTGACGAGGGTTAGGCGTTATAACATAGGCAGTGGAGCCGTGGCTTTGTAGATACGCCGCGTCAACGTAGCATGTGACAGTGTCCGGAGGGTAGGGGGTCATGGAAGTGAGCGCGGGCACGTCGTCGTCCGCATCATATGCCTCATCAAACTCGAAAAGGGACCGTCAGTGTTAGCGGCGTCCGCAAGCGTGATGAGAAAAATTATCATCACGTAATAATGCCCCCACGTGCCATAATTATGACTTGACTATTGGCAAAATTTGTGACGCCGCCATGCCGTCGTATAAATTGAGGTCACATGATGATGCGAACACGATATCATCACTTGGTTCAAGATAGGCCAATCACGGAGGCAGCGCACAGCCAGGTGACGTGCAGAAGTCTTTCGTAGGGGGGGGGGGGGGCGCAGGAGGAAAAGAAAAACTGAGAACAAAAAGTGGAACACGGCTTTCTCCTTCGAGTCACCCACTGAGTTTTATTTAATACGTCTTAATTTTTATTCTGCTACGGCCCAATGTCATATCAGAGACAAGTTTCGTAACAATATATATATATATATATATATATATATATATATATATATATATATATATATATATATATATATATATATATATATGTATATGTATATGAAGGAAAGAATTGTAAACTTAAGGGCTCGTTTGCTTTGTTAAACACAGTATTAATGAGAACTAACAGACAAAGATGCCAAGGAAAGTACAGGGAAAGCTATTAGAAGGAATTGTAATGTAAATGTGAAGAAAGGAAAGTGGACGAAAAGATAACTTGCCACCGGCAGGGACCGAACCTGCGTGAGGTTCAGTCCAATATATCCGGTTACAAATATATACATAGAGAGAGAGAGAGAGAAATGTTTCTTCTGTTGCATCAACGGAGGCAGGAAGATGGTTCCAGTCACTGTTGTTTAGCCTATGAATGTACGGTACTCCTACCCGCCGAGTAGGAAGTCGGCTTCTGTCTTCTTTCTTTGAAGAGCGAACACCATTCATTACTTCGTTACGAAGGCTTTCCGTTACAGGCGCCACCACTTCACGAGGGGATCCCCAAATCTGTAAAGCAGTACACTTGCGCTTGCAAGTTTTCAGTGACTCTGTGCCGGCAAGACATCTGTACGCAACCACGCTGACACATCGCTATACAATGCTTCACCAACTTCGAGTGTGCTGAGCTGTGACTCAAAGGACCCCTGAGAGAAAAAGTTTTGTTTGCGACATTTTTACAGTAATTTGTAGCTTTACGTCTGGTAATGCCGAAATGGAATCGTAAATGCTATAACGCATCGTATAATTAATGCTAGCGTCGTTAATTCAGGACGATTTTGCTTCAGTTCGAAACGCCCGCCTAAATACCATAAGAAACTAGCGCCCCACAGCGGGGAAGCGCCTGTGACTACATGCGCTCAAGCTTCGGTGACGCTGAACGTGCCGTTTCCAAATAGGGTGACCCGAGGGCGGTGAAGAATAAAACTATGCGTTGAGCGTGTCCCCCCTCAGGAAAAAAGAAAAGCATTCCTGGCGCAAGCAGCCAAAACCACCTTGAGAGCAGCCCGACAACAGAGCGAGAGGGGGTGACGAACAATAGTCCTCGCCGGGTGCCAGTCGGGGTATTGTGCGCACCCCGAAAACGTTCTCGGATGCCGACAATACTTGCTTGAACTCTGCAACGTCACGAGGGGAGCCTCTGTCTACGTAAAACCACAGAAAATGTCGGTTTTACCAGAATACTCGGATGAGCACTCACCTTTACTTTAAAACCAAATTAAAATATCTTATAGGCAACGCTCGCCCGTAATAATCGGTGAGAAGTGCCCCCCAAGCACCTGGAGTTTCCAAATTTGGTGTCAGGGGTCCTTTAAAGCTTCTTTGTGAAGTGGAGTTGACACGCCCAGCAAATATGGTCATCGTTCAAACGCATGTGTTAATCTACCGACAGAACAGTACAGAAAGGGCTGTGTGGGCGAAACGGGAAAATTAATCATCAATTAATAAAAGTGAAAAAAACTATGCCCTGCCAGCTGCACTGGAGTATTGCAGGCTACCGAATCAAATAAACAAAATAAATAGGACAATTGTCCAATGAAAATTTTCAACAGAAAAATAAAAATGTGGGCGGTACCAACACTGTCCAGGAAAAAACATCCAAGGGAACAAAGCGGCAAATCAGCAGATACAGGCCACACAAAAGATTTGTTCATGAATCCTCTTGACTTACAAATTCTTGACTCACAAAGCGTATCAGTCTTTGAAGTTTTCGCTTGAATAGATGTGCTGTTTGTTGAGTCTTCTTGTTCTTCTGGGCTGTTAATTGAGTTCCTTGACCTTCTGTTTTCACCGTCAGCCCTGCTTGTCATTTTCTCTGGATCTTGTGTAGAGAGGCCCAAGGCGGCTTCAGGTCCATGCATGATTCTTCCTGCCCTTTTTTTTTTCTTTCCTGCCCTTTTCTTTTTACTTTTTTTTTCTTATACATTTTGGATTACTGAATTCTGATTTTGCCCAGCTAGAATTTTGGGTTTCTGTGATTCCTTTACAATTTGTGACGTCTAAAATTATTTCTGCGACATATGTCATAATACCTTAGTAACTAAACCGTCTTTTCTTTGTCCTTATTTTGCATTCTTGATTTAAACTCAAATAGCATCACCATCACACAACACCTTGAAGCAAACAAATGTCTAATAAAACATGTATAAACATACATACGATATGGGTTTATCTGGGTTGATCATTGCTTTTTTCTTTTTCTTTTGTCTTCTTGTTTCTTTTTTCTCTTTTTTTGCTTCCTTACTTACACCCATCCAATGACAACTCTTGGGTAAAATTCCGCACTTTCGAACACGTCTTAAAAACATCTACAACCCCTTCGACCGCGCCGCCTTGTTTCTAGAGGTCATCCCTTTTTCAAAAACTAGTAAGACATCCACACATTTAACACGGTGAACAACACTAGGCTCAAGGCGCGCCCCAATACGTCTGCCACAGTAGGATGAATATAGCTCGCAAAACATGGGCGCCGCACAAGAAATAGTACATACTTCGTCCCTTCGCACAAAACAATGGTCCATAAAAGAAACAAACGTAGATTCATAGTAAAGCATTTAAACGTCTAAAAAGTCGTTATACCACACGCCGCTCGCATGCTCAAACAAAATATCTCCTGCTTATTCAATCAGCATTCTCACGGCGTCAATGAGTTCGTTTTTAGGAATACTATAAAATGAATCCTCAGAATCAATTGGGAAGGCAAAGTTAGCTCCAGTCTTGTCCGGGTCCCCCCCAAAAGTCAAGCAGCTCGTTCGAACTGTGGATGCGAAACGGATCTTCAACGAATAAATGGTCTAAGTTTTTCTGAATTAACGCAGATGTGAATTCATGTTAAGGCAGGTAGCGCAAAGACACACGGACAAAAGCGAAGACTGAACACACGGGACAAGCGCTGACTTCAAACTAAAGTTTATTCTCTGAATCCTCGCCTATTTATCAAAATCACAACACCACATGATCACCATGAAAAGAACGTCTGATACCGCTATGAACGTCATGACGCCGACACAATTTGATCAGCTCTTATAACTAAAATGATAACTACAATGAAACGCGGAAACCGCGCAGTGAAACAATGATACACTCAAAACCATCACAATGAAACACGCATGCTCGATACTTCCTTTCACGCGCCCAGCGTAGAAGCCAAGTTGGCCGAAAGGAAGGCTATCTCACACGGGTGTAGGCTCAGTGAAGCCTGGCTGACACAAACGGAACTGTTCTTGAGAATTAAAAACGCTTCTACGATCTCTCTGGACAGCTTGTTCCGGTACATCACCGCCGTGTCAGAAAAAAGTGGATCACAACCGCACTGCCGACAGTGCATCGCGAGATGAGAGTATGGCGAACCTTTGAGAGAGCTGAAATGCTCTCTGAGCCTGATGTTCAAACATCTGCCCGTCTGACCAATATATTTACGTCCGCATGAAAAAGGAATGCAGTACACAATATTACGGGTGCAAGAAACGAACCGCATACCGTGCCTAACTGTGCATAACGCCGTTCTGTGGTCTTCCCTGCTGCACATGCGCCTCTGCAGCTTTGGACAAATGGCGCCCACCTTGTTTTTCGCGGTGAAAACAATGTCAACGTCATGACGTGATGCCACCTTTTTTACGCGATGAGACAGCCCGTGGATGTACGGTATAACCGCGAAACTATTCCTCTCTGCCGTTCGAACCTTTGACGCACACTCTGTTCCCGTTTTTACTGCCTTTAAACACTTGACGGGGGCAGCAGTAATGATAAACTGTGGGTACCCAGCCTTCTGAAGCCTGTTCACCTGCCCTTTCATACTTTGTGTCATTAAATGTTCGCAAGATTTCTTTAGAGCCGAGTGCATGCAAGAAAGAACGATACCTTGCTTAACCAGCTTCGAATGGCAGGAATTATAGCTGAGAAGGGCTTTCTCAGACCGGGGCATGTATTGCCAGCATACATGCGAGCCCCCCAGCATAATCCGCAAGTCCAGAAACTGTATTAAATTTTCTTTGGGTGTCTCAAACGAAAAACACAAACCTTGGCCATGTTCTTTAAAAACCTTTAGCACCTCAGCTACCTTGAGACCAAAATTTTCCGCTTGAACAAAAATCAAGTAGTCATCGACATACCTTACAATTTTTTCTGTCACACTACCAAGACGGCTGTTGATGCATCTGTCCACCTTGGCCAAAAATATCTGACTCAAGATAGGCGCTACTCGAGACCCTATACACACGCCTGATCGTTGCGCATACACACCCCCTTCCCAGGAAATCAAGGTGGAGCGGAGGTAGAAAGTTAACAATTCTAAGAAACCTTCAGCCGAAACACCGCATCTGGACATGAAGGCGACCTCGTCATTATCTGTACATATACATTCCCTTACACTTAGCATGAGGGCGTCCTGGGGCATGGAATAATACATGTTCTCGACGTCGATGCTGAAAGCACCGCAACCCACCGGATTGTCTTTGCACAAGAAATCTACAACAGACGCGGAACATGAAATATAAAACGGATCGTTCACATGCAAAGACCCTAAATGTTTCTGAAGAAACCCCGAGACCAACACCAACCAAGTGTTCCTTTCCGAGACTATTGATCTAAACGGAATTTCCGGCTTGTGGGACTTAGCCGTAAAAAACACTTCCATCAACAAGCGTTTGCTTTGTTTAACACCTCCAGCTAATTTGTCAAGCGACAATTTCTTGAGCAGTTCCACAGCACGAGCTCTCACCTTGGTTGGCTCGTCACGCACCTTGTGGAAGTTTTTGTGCACGGCCGCAGCTCCCTTTTCTAGGAAGGCACCCTCCTCCATGACGACGAAGAAACCCTCCTTGTCTGAAACGACGGCAGTGAGGCCGGACGCCGCCAGGAAGTCCACTAGGGCACCAGTGTGCTTGGTGCGCGATGACTGAAGACCGAACCTTGAGACCACATTCACACACTCTGCAATGCACGCCCCTTTTGACTCCTCAGGCACCTGAGCCGCAACGTTCCGTGATACGGACAACAAGTCCACTGGAGGCAGGCGTGAGGGTAAGCAGAACTTGGGCCCGGAGCGCAGCAGCTTTTCCTTGTCCGGAGGAATAGTTTGGTCACTCAGGTTCAGATAGGTCCCCAGCGTCCCGCCAGGCTTCTTCTTCGGAGGCAGACCCCCCCGCGTATGGCACCACAACCACTCAGCAGTTTGATAAGCCACCCTAAGCCAACTTTCATAGTTTTTCTGTGACCTCCAATCCTGGCCGTCTTGTTTGCAGGCAACAAGTAAGCAATCCTTGAGAGGAATAGTTTCGCGGTTATACCGTACATCCACGGGCTGTCTCATCGCGTAAAAAAGGTGGCATCACGTCATGACGTTGACATTGTTTTCACCGCGAAAAACAAGGTGGGCGCCATTTGTCCAAAGCTGCAGAGGCGCATGTGCAGCAGGGAAGACCACAGAACGGCGTTATGCACAGTTAGGCACGGTATGCGGTTCGTTTCTTGCACCCGTAATATTGTGTACTGCATTCCTTTTTCATGCGGACGTAAATATATTGGTCAGACGGGCAGATGTTTGAACATCAGGCTCAGAGAGCATTTCAGCTCTCTCAAAGGTTCGCCATACTCTCATCTCGCGATGCACTGTCGGCAGTGCGGTTGTGATCCACTTTTTTCTGACACGGCGGTGATGTACCGGAACAAGCTGTCCAGAGAGATCGTAGAAGCGTTTTTAATTCTCAAGAACAGTTCCGTTTGTGTCAGCCAGGCTTCACTGAGCCTACACCCGTGTGAGATAGCCTTCCTTTCGGCCAACTTGGCTTCTACGCTGGGCGCGTGAAAGGAAGTATCGAGCATGCGTGTTTCATTGTGATGGTTTTGAGTGTATCATTGTTTCACTGCGCGGTTTCCGCGTTTCATTGTAGTTATCATTTTAGTTATAAGAGCTGATCAAATTGTGTCGGCGTCATGACGTTCATAGCGGTATCAGACGTTCTTTTCATGGTGATCATGTGGTGTTGTGATTTTGATAAATAGGCGAGGATTCAGAGAATAAACTTTAGTTTGAAGTCAGCGCTTGTCCCGTGTGTTCAGTCTTCGCTTTTGTCCGTGTGTCTTTGCGCTACCTGCCTTAACATGAACTCCCACAAACTAGCCCAGTTATCCGTTCTCGTGAGCAGATGTGAAACCTTGTCGCGAGACTTTTCCCGAAACTTTAGCACTCAACGTAAGCCCCGCCTTGTGGGGTTTCATGAAAAACAATAATTTTAAGCCATCGTCATTAGCTGCTGCAATATTTTTGCGGAATTGCAGAAAATTCGTTTGCTCTCAAAAATATCTGACCTTTTTACGCCGGTCTTCCAAACTGCGCTCAGAAAAAAAATCGTCGATGGCCTGAGTAGCATTTTCTCGTACAAAAAAAATGGGCTGGGGTACAAAGACACCTCCTTCTCGGTGGTCAGCAATGCTTGTTCGTTGTCCTGCCGGTAGCCAATCGTTTTTTTTTCATTTTGACGCTCAACGGCTTACCTTTTCCAGCGAACAGACAAGCGGCACTTTCCGAAATACACCTGTCTTCTTCGCACTGTGCTTGCTGAGCTACTCTCCGAACCGGCCCCCTGGCTCTTCATTAGGCCGGACGCAGTACATAAGACCACGACTCCAAACATCAGTAAAGGGACCCTGCAACACTTGTCGAGCATGGTCAGAAAACGCCACCGATCGGTAGTTGAGGCTCCCGAGAAATGCCCGAGCAATTATTATAGCACGGAACGTGGCCAAGAATCAACAATTAATTCTTAAAGTCAGCTAGAAGTCGCTCCCTATTCTTTCTACAAATGATTCCACATACACAGTTTTCTGCGCCATATGTCCACGGCGGTAGGCTGATTTGATGCGTAGTTACCATGGCCGCCACGTGCCCACGCTCGCGATCACGTGGAAAGTAAGCCGCGCATTCGAAGAAAAACAAGAAAAGAAAGTGCTCAAGGTCATGGCCCGCGCTGAGGAAGGGACACATCTTACCCCTTTGTCATCCCCCTCCCAACGTAGCTTTAAGCGCTCGCTGGCACGAAAGGAGAGAAAGCGCTTGAGGCGTGTAACAAATACCTGCAAATCCACTCGTATGTCAGGGATTCTAAAAAAACCGCCAGGCCTGCGCGGAACGCGCAGCACAGTCACAGCGAAAGCAGGAAGAGCGACCTTTGTACAGCTTTTTTAAACACTCTTGGGGCAACTACTACAAGCTCACTTGCATGGTACCCCCCATACCATACATCATCATAATTTTTTTTTGTAGTGGAGAAGCGTCCACTATGCCATTATTCGTCATTCTTTGAAAAAGCCCGGTACCCGCTGCACACTTGTAACGCATTATGTCCACTTTGTTGATGCTGTGGCTGACGACGATGAAGAATTATTTCTGAGGCTTTTGTAATGGGCTGGAGCATTGAACGACCCATTCGTTACGCAATTTGCATTGTGTGACGCCTGGTTGTTAATTTACTGTTCTAAAACGCTTTGTCACACATGTTAACGCGATTCCTTACCAGACAAGAAGCCTGCATAGCGTCACTTTGCTACGCAGTTTTAACGCTCGCATGTTAGACAGGCATGCGGAACCAATGGTGTCTTTGAGGTCACATTTCGTGCAAATGACTGTACAGCTAAAAGACTTCTATGAAGAACTACAGTTTCAGCATCCACAGTTCATAAAATGCACTGATCAAATACCCTTTTAGAACAAAGTGTTGCGCGAAATTTGTTTTGTAATGCCTATTGTACATTTGTGGAGGCAGCGTTAAGTATTTTGGTCGCTATGTGCATACATGAACCTCGTTTGTAATAAATCCCATGTAAGAGAGAAAAAAAGAAACCGGCGTAGCTCAGTGGTAGAGTGCCGGGCTGCCACGCAGAGGGCCCTGGTTCGATTCCCATTCTGTCCTAGGTGTTTTTTATTTGTTTTTTTTTTTATTTCGCGCGATAGTGGTTACGGACACCGGCGGCGGCGGACAATTACGGCGCAAAAACGGCCCTTGTTGTGATCTCATAACAGATTTCGCTGTAAAAACTCAGTCATATTCACAGAGTCCCGGGTTCAAGCACAAAACAAGGTTTCTCTCGGGAAGAGGCACGTCGATTGCGCCCCAGCAAGTACGCGATGACACACGCGTGGTAAACGGATCTGCTTTCGTAGCTACGATCTGATAATTCTGGTTATTCTTTTTGCATGACCTGTTGAAGCAGTACAGAGAACACAGAGGGAGCGCAGCGCTTGTACATCAGCGTGCACGAAACCATTGTCCAGGGCAAACACAGCACTCTCGTTGGACAGCTGGCAATGGCGACAAGGTTGACATAAGTTCCAGAAGGACTGGAACACAGAGAATCTGAGCACATTAGTTCTCGCTTGCATTATTATTATTTTGCTTTCATTTTGCATGCACTCTTCATGCTTCCATATCCTAAGCATCAGGTCCAATCTCATCAGGCGGGAGCATTACCGCGAGCACTTCTTTTCATAATTTTATCTAACCGCCCCGTTACACATCAAACCACCGCTCTTTGCATGCCGCGACGAAATGTCGGGAACCTTCACGATTGCTGCAGACCCTTCTGGTACGGTTGTACTGCTCCTGATTTCACCGTTTTTTTTTGGGGGGGGGGGGGGGGCATGTATGCCCAATAAAGTTCTCGCTCGGCTGGACTTCGTGCGCCTCATCGTCACAAAAACGTGGCAATGTTTATTTAAATACCGGGAGAAATGCATTCAAAAGTACATGTTCCACTGAATGTGGGTAAACCCCACCACTGGCATGCGATCCGCAAAAAATGAAAACGGGCACATACAGGCGGCAAACACCAACGAAGTTCGTGCAGGAGACATCAAGCGCATGCATTTAATAAGTAAAGACGACGCATATCGCAGCAAAAAAAGCACTTGCTACTCAAAAAATAAAACACCGTCAATGAGCGTACGATGAATTTAAGACGGATTTCTTGGACAGATATTTCTTACTTTGTTGTAGCGGGTTTGATTGGGAGAGGTTCGAAATTATGCTTCGCCTGTGTCGTGGGCTTAGGTCGGTGGATGGCCAGGGGAGCTTCATGCCAGTTTTATATTGTAATTTGCATATAAAACCTATATTTTGCTCTCGGTGAAGATAATTTTCGTTGCGTATTTCTCCTTTTTTTTCTTCTACTTTTGCCCTTGGTATCAGCATTTTTTACTTTTTGACTCGCCGTCTGTTTTGAAAACCAACTGTTACGAAATAATCTAGCCATACTAATATTCTGGTAAGTATCCGAAGGTTGCAGGTTCGGTCACTGCTGGCGGCAAGTTGTCTTTTCATCCACTTTACTTTCTTCACATGTATGTCGCTATTACTACAACACATTTAAAAACAGTGCAATTAACGACCCCTATACTTCGCTTGGCTTCATTTTCTGCTGTTTTTTATTAACGTTGGTAAGTATCTGTGTACTGACGCATATTGAGTGAAAATATTAACCTGGTGTATGTTCGCTCCCTGCCAACGAACTGCCACTAAACAATGTAGCAATATATGTAGCTAGTATAGGGAACCCTATCAAGCTCTGGGCGTTTTTCGCTCCTGGACCTTTCTTGATACTGCTACTTTTTTTAAAAATTAAATACAATCAAATAGAATAAAAAATTCATTCAATTATTCATTGAAAACGTTCAAACCTTCGTTTTGCTTTTAAGTTTCGGTTTCTTCGTTGTCTGTAAACACTGGTGGACTGGAGTCTGTACGTTGTATTGAAACAGTGAATGGTAGCGCTGAAACTAAGTGGAAAATCTACCAGCCAGGTTCTCTTCAATATTATTTTTCAACGGATTTTACATTCAATTAGATTCCTCGAATATCTTGCTTAAGGGCGTATGCAACACATTCAGCGTAATTTAGGCCATGTAAAACGACATTTCTAAAACATGAAAAAATAGGTTATATCCAGAATACTTCGTAATCTAGAAATAATGATTTCATTCAGATGAAAGCACCAAAGCTGTTTTAGCGGAACACAGGAGCATGTGAACTCCTAAAGGAATATTGCACATCAAATACCTACCCAGTCGCTTAGTTTCCCTGTCAGTGTCACAATGGGGCGTATGCCTGCCCTGTCCAATTGTAAATTCGGGTATACTTTATTATACTGCTGCGTCCTAATGACTCAAGCGCAGAGAAGCAAGCGAAGAATGCAAAGATGGCGTTGCACACTTTTTTTCTTGCTTAACTCATCCCTGCCGCTGAAACAATGGTGTTCGCAAAACAGCATCGACTCGACAGGCGACGAGCACGGAATCTGAATCATCCTATTGTAAGACACAAGCTTACTGCGAGAATCGCTTCGTCGTTTATCAAGTAACAATACCAGGGCATAGCAAGCGCTAAAATTTGCTTTTTTTCAGTGCAGCTGTAACTTTGTCGTACCTTTGTCCATACCGCAACTTAGAGCCTCTCGCGCATTTGTAGTCTTCATCGCCTTCGGCAATGAAGTAATCGTCTGCCATCACAAATTTTCTATTTTCCGAGTAACATATCTAGCAATTATACAACGCTCTACTCTATGGCCGCGTCCCGAAGTTTCAACTGATAATACTTGCAGGATGCATGTTTAATTGGTGTGATCATAACACATCCAAAAGATCTGTGTTAAAAGCCACAGCTCATAGGTCGTGGCTAATATAAAGCTATCAGAGCAAGCTTCATTAGTGACGGCATCGCAATCTTGAAACACGTTTGCCTTTGCACGTATGAACCATGCACCAAGCAACTTGGGGAGGTGTATATACCACGAAAGTGGAGACGGTCTGCAAAGTGCCACCATCTAAGCGGACAAGGGAACAGACATATTTCTCTGATTTTTAAGGTTGCATACGGGCATATGAGTGCTGTTGTATGTAAATTGTTTGAGGCCTTTTTGGATGTTTTGTTCGCTGACCACAATATGAAAACAGTGCTTCGCGTATTCCTAGTTTGGTCTTATGCAACCGCGTGTACATTAGGTTACAAACTGAAATTCAGGCTTTTATTTCCTAATTCTGCAGAATTACTATCCACACGAATCTTTCTGAAAAATTACTTTCAACCAATTCAATTTCAACAAATGTTCAACATCTGTCCACCGTTCTGAGGTATGTATGTGCTTCATGAAACGGGGCTGTGCGCATGGAGAATTTGCCCGCCTCTTATACCCAAGCTGAATGATATATCTGGCTGCGGATTTAAAAAAAAAGCTAAAATGAACTTCTAAGGACTAGGGCCAAGACATCCAAGACCGACTCGAGGTACAACACAATCATGACTACTTAGACGAACATTTAATTCACAGAGGCGCTCAAAAATTTCTGATTGAGCTTGAGTGGTGAAAGAGTCATAGAAAACATTTGCCCTACGTTGCCTTCTATTCGCAGGTCGATTCTTTGTACATCGGCTACAAGCCCAGGTGGCGAATAAAAAATTCCACTGCAGGTGGTTACGTATTCGAAGCTCGAAGAACATACCTGAGAGCACAGTCCTTGGACAATCTTTTGCGCCTGCACAAAGGCGTATTCTTGGAGACGCAGTAAAAATGAGCCAACATCACTACCTTGCCGGGTTTCATTGTTGTGCAAGAAAAAAAATGCTAAAAAGGCTCGACCTTGAACAATTTTTCTAAGAAAGAGGTATGTGACCTCACTACTGGACTCTGCTGCGTCACGCATCTTCCGCCAATTGTTTTTCAAGCAAAGTTTTGTTGCCTCACAAGTGTCGTCAATCGTTGTAGGTCTGACCGCAAGAAAACCTGGTGCCCGCAAAGAAATGCGGCCCTCGAAAGTGCGCCGGCCACATGCGTGTGTGTATGCGCCGCTTTCCAGTAATCGATTCTTTCTCGATTGTGGATATATCGGCGATAAGCCGTCTCTGATAAAGGAAATTGATCTCTACCGAGGATATCGTTCTCACTTGTCATTTAACGATGCCACATTTCATTGTTAACATGGATTTCAACACAGGACCGACGTTTTTACCTGTAGCAACTGAAGTGTTGCGCTGCTAAGCATGTGAACGGCGTTGCAGTTACCGGCATGTAGGAACAAAACAGAAGAAAGCATGGCGCAATGCACTTGAAAGAATGAAAGAAGGAAAGACAGAAAGAAAGAAAGAAAGAAAGAAAGAAAGAAAGAAAGAAAGAAAGAAAGAAAGAAAGAAAGAAAGAAAGAAAGAAAGAAAGAAAGAAAGAAAGAAAGAAAAGTAGTACGTCAGGCGCGTACATGCCGTATTTCACTATAACCGATAGTTATTCCAAACAGCGCAGAAACGGGACACAGAAGAGCCCATACAACACAGGCGCTGTGTTGTGTGGTTTCTTCTGTGTCCCGTTTCTGCGCTGTTTGGAATAACTATGTGTACGTACCAACAAGTCCACTTAACCACCATTTTGAAGTTCGCTATAACCCATTTTCCCGATAAAGCAAGAGCTCCTGAATTTTCACAGCCAAGCTTTTTTTTTTTGCAGACCGTGTGCCGTCGGCGTTGTCATCCCGAAGGAGGTTATGTGACAGCGTGGAGAGGAGGAGATCTGCTGAGACGAAACTGACAAAAATAAGCCGGTACAACGTCGTTCTTTCAGGAGGGCTTCCGGCCTTTAGAACGAACGTGACACGAGCCCGACGGCAACACATTCGAAAGTATCCCGGCACTAAAGCCGAGCCAAATGTAATGACGTGATGAAACTTACATAAGATGGGCTATTGAAAGATTCGGCTGAAAGGAGGGCCGCTTGAAGAAGCTTACCTAAGGTGGGCGATTAAGAGTGGAGTGAGAAGGGGTCATGCGTGGAAGCTTCCGTGAGGCGGGAGACTGAAAGAGTTGTCTGAAAACAGGGGTGGGGGGTAGCCACGTGATGTAGCACAAGTTGGCGATTAAAACAGTGCATTGAAAGGAGGGTCTTGATGAAGCCTACCTAAGGCGGGTAATTCAGAGTGGACTGAAAGGAGGGGTCACGTGTTGAAGCTTACCTAAAGCGGATGACTCAAACATTGTATTTGGTAGGGAGCTGTTCCACCTGAAATGGCAGAAGGTATGCTGGCGGTGACAGGAAAAAACACAGCAGAAAGAGATGAGTGTAGGCCATCGAATGTCGACTGGAGGTGTCGACCCTCTCTCTGCCAGGAGAACTGATAATGTTTTCCCGATCACCAATACCTTCTGACAGGTTGAAATAAAGTACTTTCTTTCTATCTCCCGGCATTGCAGTTTCATTTCCCACTGCAGCGTGTTGTTTTCTGGCGTCACATGGGTGGCCAGTGAACTCCGTTATCAGAGGTCACTTCAAGGGAAAAAAATGTAGCCGCCAGACTGTTATCCTAAAAGACCGCTTCCCTGTTTGAAATCGCGTTCTAATACTACCACCAGCTTTTCAAGCATGCTATTCGTCATTTCCTGTTGGCGTATCACATCAGTAGTCCGAATCCGCCGTTCCATATCAGAAATTATCTAGCGTGAAAAGAGAAGGTGCCGGACCTGAAAAAGCGCTCCTACCAAATAGGACACCTCGAAATATCTTTCGGTTGATTAATAGGGTTCTTATGGTGATTGGAGGCGGATCTATTATAGCCTCAGCCGACACGGGACAAATGACTTCGCTTATCATTTCGTTTATTTACATGAGTCCTCGCACGCATCAACATGATTAGTTAGAAGAACATCACACACTTTTCCGGAATAGGTTGCGAATCGTTATACTCATCAGATATTTCTAATGTAAATGCTCTTTTGCGTGGTTAATTTTTGAACATTGCGTTGGCTTTTCTTTTTTGCTCGTTCCATCTACGGTGTCATCCGGGAGATTGACTCTTTCTAGTTGTGCGATGCCATCGGACATGCTGAGCGGCAAATCTCCGTGTTGCCAAACTGTTTCGCTCGTGCACAAAAAATAGTTCGCCCTTTCAACGGACTGCTTTTTGTTTGTTCAAAAGTATAATAATATGAAAGCATTTCCGCATTCTTTGTGTACGCTTTCTGTCCACCTGCTTCATGTTATTGAATTTAGCAGTTGATCAAGTATGCATGAACTACGTAAACATACGCTGGCTTTTCAATTCGTTTTTTGAGGACTGATACAAGAACAAGACGTACGGGCTAGAAATGTGAGAATATACTGCCTGAGGATATTTCCTCAAGTGAGGGTACCGGTTCAAGCATTAAATCTTGCCTCGTTTCAAAAAAGTTCGTTGGTGTCCTCGGCAGACCATACAACGCAACCAGAAGCGGTAGATGTAGGTCACGCGTCTGACTGGCCATGAAACTGCTTTCAGGGCCACTAACTCGATCTGAGAACAAAAGCGCCCTGATTTGGTGGCCACATTTTCTAAAGACTGCGTGGTATTTATTTGTTTTCTGGCAGCGCGATGTCCCGCGATTTATTCCTGCAACTTAACCTCGTCATGACGACACAGACTATCTGTCCTACTTATTTTAGAGCAGCCGTTTAGCGTGTCATCCCCAACAATTATGGTAATCTGCTATCAAGCATAAGAAATAATAAGAAAAAAGTATTCCAAGACTTACATAGACCTATGGTGGCGCCGTTATATTTGGGAAAGGCAAGGGCGACACGTGGTGATTCTATATACTGATTACGGCCGCCTAAGGGTCATTACGAAAGAAGACGTGCACCCACTTCCAAACTGTATAATTCTACCGCAAACAATTCATATGGCTTAGGCACTAGATATCATAGTCACAAATTACTGCAGTTATGAAAGCATGTACATAATTTCACTGTTTCAAGGTGTTCTCAATTTTTTGTGCCTAAAAGCTACCAAACCTCGAATGAGCTAAACTCACGAGAAAAATTCCTGTCAGCCGCAAATTCCGGTCCACGTCTTCGGTGCGCCTAATCCTAATTTTTCAAAGATGATTCTCACCTCACGCTATCTATTGTCAAAGAAGACTACCACGGAAAGCTTGCCACGTCTCTCGCGGCAACCAGCGGCATGCTGTCCATATTCCTCTCAGTATACATACCACCGGCGTGATAGTCACGTGACAGGGTTTGAGGTTTTGAGGTGCGCGCATCTGCCGGCACGCGCCTTTCGCCGACCGCCAGAGAGGGGTTCGCGGGTGAGGACAACGAACCAACAATGCGCACGTCCGTCGCTATAAGTGCGCACTTGTGAGGACGAAGGACGAATTGATGCCGCCAGAGCTTCAAGACCAAATCAAATAAATTAAACCAAGTCCAACGTTTATTTTTCATAGCATCGTTACATCGTGAAGAATATTCAGAAGAGGATCCCAAGGTGAGGATGCCATACCAGGACTCTCTGTACATAATTATTAGACATGAATTTCGAAATAAGCGCAACAATAAAAGAAGATATCTAAATAAAAACGGGTACAATAGCTACACAGAAAACCATACTACAACAATAGGATACATTAACATTCTCAATTCTTAAGTACAAAAAACTGTTTTCTTAATTCTATAAACGTTAGATAAAGAAAAACAAATTCGTACTAACAGTTAAAACGTGCACGGAAAGTCACCATGAACACTAACAATGCATTTCGCGTTATGTTAATTATATAATTAAATCAAATAAAAGAAAACACCAAAAGAACGCAGTACACGCTATGAATAATTCATATTTTGTTTAGAAAGTGAACGTTATGTGTTTCTAAACGCAGCCAGAGATGACGATGCATTGTTCGGGTGAAGAGATTTCCACATTTATAGCACAGAATAATACTGTCATTTACCATACTTAGTGGAAAGCCTTAGGCCGCAATAAGTCTTCTTTAGAAGCACAGATATTTGGGCGAGTTTGTACTGATCCATGACGGTATTTTGGAGCGCGAAAACAGACAAGATGCACGAGAAGGACTGAACAGGACGAGCGCTCACTTCAAACTAAAGTTTATTCACAGAAGATGGCCAGGTTTTATCATACACCAAACGCAACAAAAAAACAGAGAAACGCATGCGTGATACCACAATCTAACAACCGAAGAACAGCTATCACCTCCAAGTTAAAAATGATAACAAAAAAAAGTAAAACCATACAAGTACCTCCTGCGCATGAGGTTCACAAGACATAGTAGCACCAACAAGTTTTATTTTTTTTTTTTTGAGCGATAGGAGTTCGGTTATTATTGTTCAAAGAATCCAGGGAAATACACTCGTGGGTGAGACCTTCACTAATACGTCCTGGAAATCAGTGTAATTAAGCTGCGTACGCATAAATTAGTAGTTGTGAGCATATTGCTCTCCATGGGTATGATATATTAATGTAATCATGACAAAAATTAGCACGTGCGAAGTTACGCAAAGTTCTTTTGTAGGCTTGTACCGCGAGGAGTAGATCTATAGCTCTCAAATACACACGTGACCTAAAGCCTTAAGAACAGAATATATGCGGTAAAATAGGCCGAATACTATCCCGCTGGCAGCCATGCGGGTCCCGTTTGCTGTCATTGACTTTGGGACCCTGGTCTGCACATTTGTTTGTACCAATCATTGTAAGTTGGATTATTTAAAAAAGTCACAGTTTCGCCACAAGGCGAAGCAAGGAATGCGATAGCAACAAATTGGACTGTCGAGCGACGAATAGCAAGCAGGTCGAGACGTGCAGCGCGCTGCTCACGCACACATGACGCACGAAAACAACACGCACAGGACGAGAGAGAACTAACAAAATTCACAGCTCGACACTAAACGCGCTGCTCAAACAAAAACGACGCACGAAACGTATTCACAGGTACCGACGAGCGCGAACTAACAAGTGTCACAGTTGTTACTTCGCTGTGTTTGAAAAGCGTGCTCTTTTCGCAAACGGGGGGGGACTGCAGCGAGCGAAGTGACCTTCGTGCGCTCGGTAACTACAACGCAATCGTTCCGGCGAAAGCCCAATTCTCCCCCCACCGCGAGATAAGCGCGCGCGCGCAAGGGCGTCTACCCCCCACGGGGCAAAGTGCGCGCACTTTCCCTTGTGGGGGGGGGGTGGGGGTGGGGGGATGCGCCCGGAGGCAAAGTGCGACGGCGCCCCGCCGCGCACACCATTTCCACCATCTCGCTGGTAACGCTGAAAACTCGCTTTATTTAAATAGCCCGCCGTTTGAACGTTGAAGGACGTGCGCTTTCGTGGCTCAGCGGTTAGCGCCGCGCGCCACAGAGGGAGAGGTCCCTCACTCGATTCCGCGCGTCGGAAACATTTTTCTGAATTATTTTTCGTTGTTGCGTTTATAAATATATAGATACATATACACATACGGAACATGACGGCGACGCCGACGGCGAGAACCAGCCGAGAGTGTCCATATAATTGCTATCGCAATAAAACTGAAACTGATATCGTTAGTGTTCCTGTTTTATAATCGACATTTTAGGCGCCCGTGTTGACCGTTAAAAGCTGGGTGCATTCAGTACTCCTGTATTAACCTTCGATATTGACCCTGTCTGTATTAACCGTTCGCGCTACAATAATGGATAGGCCGAGCGAGTGTGCATCCGTGACACTTTCATTTCGCGAAGGACATGTGGGCGCTTGTCCTGATAGTAACTGTGGTCCCTCTCATGTTTGAGTTCTTCCCTAAGGCTCAGAGCGCGCTGAACGAAAGAAGTAGAATTTTCTTTGTTGGACCTAACCTTAATGAAAACCAACAGACAATGAAGCCATGGAAGGTATAGGGGACGTTATTTGTAGTACTTTAACTGTATCGTAGTAATGATGATATAAATGTGAAGTAGTGAATGTGGAAGAGAACAAAACTTGGCAGCAGCAGGGACCAAACCTGCAACTGTCGGATAAGGGGTCCGATGCTCTACCACGCGAGCTACAGGAGCAATCGTCCTCCTGTCCCCATTATCGGTTACTTGTGTGTTTGTAAACCTGGATGCGTTAGTCAGCGTCACTCGAAGACATGATGACGAGTGCGGAACATCCTTTTTAACACGCATACAGACACACCCTTAGGTCCGCGTTCGACCGCTATCGTCCATCGCTTTCCACAGCAAGCACTATATGGGAAAAGTACTTGTCTAGCGAAGTCGGAAACTGCAATGTCTTGGCTGTGAACTTTCAGTGAGCTTCGAGCTTGAATACCAAGAAAGGCTCCTACAATCCGCCACCCAGCTTCCCAAGTGTCTAACGATACCCGTCCTTCTAGGCAGCCTTTGTTCCCACGATAACGCGGCACCATTATCTTCTGCTCGTTGCCTGCTCAAACGATTGCGTTTCGTAACTGTGGTGATGGCTTCGCCGTGATGATGGCATGACCATTAATTTATCACTCTGTCTTGACAAATATCCGGTAATCTGCTAGATCAACACATTGCTGTTGTAAGGCTGTGATCATCGAATTGTTGCAATTACAACCTCTCCATGCCGTTTTTCTAAAGTTGTTAAGTCATCATTACCATCCTCAGCATGGTACTTGGAAGTGAAAAACGCACAAAATGCATTAGAACTACACAAAACTTTAATTTCCTCAGTATACTGCTGTGATTTCGTGCATATTTTTGAGCTTCAAGCAAATGTCAGCATTACTCCGTCATTTTCATACTATGCATTCATAGTCGAAAGTCATTTCACTGTCACTGTACCAGAATACGCTACTGATCCGCAGGCATTGATGTTTTAGGGGCGAAGCTCCTTAGGGTGTGGGTCTGTCCCTCCTCCGTAGTCGTAGTAGTAGTAGGTAGGTAGGTAGCCACGTATAGTGGAATGTACGTGCTCCACGTGATAAAGATGACGATGACGCAGTATAGTGGAATGTACCCACTACACGTGATAACGATGAAGTATAAGCGCGTTCCAGTATAGTGGAACGTACCCACTACCCGTGATAAAGATGACGATGACGCCTGATGAACATGAAGAATGAGCGCGTTCCAGTATAGTGGAATGTACCCACTACACGTGATAACGATGACGATGACGCTGATGACCATGATGTACAAG